>VSDK01007696.1:178946-191183 GCA_009767595.1 Symbiodinium kawagutii | reverse complement strand
ATATTATTTTGTAGGGTTTTATTAATCCGGGGCTCAGATTATTGTTAATTAGAGTAAGTGATGGGTGATGAATGATGATTGCTATTGATGAATATGGTGGTTTCTCAACATAGGGGACCTCCACAACTAGATGGTTTATTACTATACGTAGATGGCTCATATTGGATGATGAAAATGGGATACCGCTTTTCTGAGAAACCACGATATCGTGTTGGTTCATGATGATTAATAATGGTTAGGTACAAGTAATTGTCAGAATTGGTTTATGATAGTTTAAATGAATACTAACGGTCCATGATGGTTAAGAACAGTTCCATAAAAAGCATTAGCTTATTATGATGGTTGACCATCATCAATGATACTGATTAATGGTTAGGAAATGATGATGAAACATGAACTAACAAGACAAGGATGGTTAAGGATAACTGCAGGCTTTTTCCCGTACAGATTAATGATACGGTTGAGCACTGTGTTAAGAATTTTTATCGAACCAGAAATTAGACCCTTATTGGAAAGAAAAGTAAATTTCTAAGAATCTCAAATCCAAAACCATTGGAAATACCGGTGGAAAATGTGTATTGTTATCTATATATTTATATACATGTGTAAATACGTGCACCTGTAAAACCTGCAGCTCCAAAAAAACAGCTTTCAACCTCATGCATTCACTTTCCAAGTCCCCAACAATGTCACTATAGGCGTTTCAACAACTACCCCACTGCCACAATGAAAATGTTGAGGCCCGAAAAGTTTTTTTGTTCTTGCAGGACCAAGTTGAGGTCCGTAAAGCCCCTGCTTGCACTTTTCAAGTCCCAAACAAAATCTCTGGATGTGTTTCAACGAGTATCCCAATCGTAAAATCAAAAAGTTTTTTGATGCGGGAAAAGTGTTTCTCTTGCAGGACCAAGCTGAGGTCCGTAAAGCCCCTGCTTTCACTGTTCAAATCCCAAACAATTTCACTAGAGGTGTTCCAACAAGTATCCCAATGCCAAAATCAAAAAACCTTTTGAGGTCGAAACATTTCTTCTCTTGCCGGACCAACTTGGGGCCTGCAAAGCTTATGCATTCACATGTTTGAAGACTCAAAAATTACAAGCGATGCTGGGTTTCATTCTGGGCGCGAGAATCCTTTCAGAGAGTTAAAGATATCAATGTGAGCCTCACACAAAAGACTCAACATTTTTAAGAGGACAGTCCAATCAAGAGAGCTCCCAGACCCTGACTGAAGGATTTCTTATAACACTTTTCCACCGTAGTTAAATTGGATTAGTGATACTGTAGTAGCTGATTGACCAGAGATGATGAGATCATGATGATTGGTTATAATCATCACAACGGTTTTGATGTTGAGCTCAGTGACCATTAATCATCATTGACCGTTGATGGACTATAATGGTTACTAACTACTCCACGCTACAATGATCATCAAGGGAGGTAACCTTGTACGCTGTTCATGCCACCAGTCCGAACTCCGGGGCAAACGAGCAGAACACGTCGAATTCCACCAATCAGATATGGTTATACATTGTTGAACTGATGAAAATGGTGATCCTTTTGGAAACTAAGCTGAGTAAACCTACTTGCGTGGAAAAGCCACTATTCATGATTCACAATGGTTTTGCTATGAATTCTGTGATTTTCAGCTTCAAAGTTAGTTTGCCAAACGGTAACTTCCAGGTTGGTTTACCAGAGGGTATACCAGCGAAAACGAGCATAGAACCTGAAAATAGACTGCTGGAAACGGCTGCAATGCGGGTTCTGTGCTTGTTTTCAGGGTTATTTATGCACATGTTTGCAAGACATTCTGAAAGTAAACTGCTTCGATTAGCGGCGGACAGTCTTCCAGCTGTTTATTTATTGGCTATGAAAATTGTCTCTTTTTCAGCAAATGACTTCGGCCTCGTTAATCTTACAGCCGATGCCGGAAATCCAGCAGTTACAAATCTAACAATTCCATGACCCTGCGGGTGTAGCAACTGAACATGCCCACCATGCTGTGACTGGTACCCCGTACTACCGTGTTCCGACTCAGGCGCCGTCACGAAAACGCGATCCACCGATCCTGCGTGACGATGTGAGTGCACGGCGCGTCCTGAGGACGTTGCACAGCTGCTGGTTCTGGTCATTGCCACACCGTAGAGATGAGCCCTTGGCCCCAGGTTTGATCATAGTATAACAACCCAAATATAGTGGTTATAGAACTATTCACACATAACAAACCATTCATAGCAACCCATTCATAACAACCCATTATATAATTGCTATATCAACAACCCATTTATAACAACAGGGATCATGAATGGGTTGTTACAGAATGGTTATATAAGTTGCTGGGGCAGATCCCTTGGCTGCCAATGCCTTCACTTAGGCAAGTTGACATGTGTTACACATACACATTTACAGCGCAGGATGACGGGGTGAGTTCCTCAGTAGTAGTACACTTGCAAATGAAACGTTGGCCGTAAACGGGGGTGATCGTGTTGGTTTGTTATAATGATGGTTGATGCATGGTTATAATATGTTCTAACGGGTAATTGAGATTGATAGTCAATCATCAGTTTTGAGCAACTAACAAGATAACCATTGGAGAACCATGGATAACCATGAGTGGTTGATAGAGGTTGTTCACTGGGATGGAATAAATTTCACCAGCCACAGTGGAGTGGAGGAGGATCTCAGGCGCCAACAGCAGATATTTCTGGAAACAACATGGCTGAAATGTAGTTCACATGTGATCTTGAAGAACCATCTCAGTGGTTAATCGTTTGTATAGGTCACTCATCGGTTTTTGACAATGGTAGATAGTAGTCAAAATGAATAAATTTGGTTAAGTTTAAGCAACAATAGTCCACAATTGATTGTCCATATGGGGTTATACTAGTTTCTTTATCTAGACAATTATTGCAGGCCGTGAATCTGGGACCAGCTGTCGACCAACCGCGAATCATGATCAACAGCCTAGAAATATATAACAACCACGCTATCACGAACACGATAGCGGATCAGACCCATCAAAAATATGCTGCCTGTCTGAGATGGATTATGGTGATGAAAGGTGATTTTACTGGCCAACATTAGCAAACAAATTCTGCACATCAACCACTCTTGTTCCTGTCAAATTCTCGTGTTTTTCAGCAAGCTGCTGTGTGCCTCAAGATTTGCTGATGGAGAACTCAAAGAAGTTCCCCTGTGGGACTGGCCCTTCTTCGCCGATGTTTGGCCAGAGACCAGGGTGGGACAGCCTTGATACATGAGCCACAAGGGAAGGTGCCGGTCATCCAAGCAGGTTTATGGCTTTAAGCGACGGGATCATCAAGGAATACCCTCCGGCACATGTCTAATGGTTTTTCCTATGAAATTAGTGATTTTTAGCTTCAAGATTAGTTTGCCAGATGTCACTTTCAAGCCTCCTGTCTCAGAAACTCAGACGTGATTCAGCTGGTGGTGCCCCAGGGGGGTTTGGCCATCTTAGGTTGCATCATCGCACATATGCCAGATAGAAGGTCGTGCGTTGATGCCATCTATGCCAACTAATGCTTTGGGTGATATTATTTCCTAATATATTTAGTGGTCCAAATAGGTACTCAGTTGGTTGTTGATATACTCCGTTCATTAGAGGGATTCAGGTGATCATATAGTATATACATATATATGTTATATAAATATACATCCATATCTTCAATCCCTGGATATCTCTGGGCCAACCTTTGGCAAGGAAGCGGCGATCAGATTTCCATGACACTCGATTTGCTTTGTTTCGCAAAAAAACGACCGATGTGTTGCCCTTTTGGCCCCTTTGGATTCCATCAACTGCGACCGTGCTTTCAGGAGCTGGCGTGGTGCTGGTGGGCAGATGGGAGCACTAGTGCCAAGAAGAAGTATCACCACACCAATGCTACGAGCCGATCGCTCAAAACATGAAGGCATTTTTGAGGTTTTGAGCTTGCCAAACCTGTAGCATAATATAGCCATGGGCTCATAGTCAACCATGGTACTAGGAATCAACTATTGATGGTTCATTGTTATCAATGGCTGAACAGTAAGCCGTTATCAACCAGCAATTTCTACGAATCGTTGACAAGACCAAGCATGTTGATCTACTTGGAAGTTAGCGGCTAGTCATGATCATGGTTGGTTGGAAGTTTGGGGGTGCTATGATTAATCAACTTACCGTTGCTGGAAGTTGGCCATGATCAACATGGGTTGGCACTGAATTGACCATTGCCAGTTGGTGAATTCACCATTGATACGTTTGCTGGGATCCCCAAAGCTTATATAAGTTAAGATTTGCCGATTCGCCATTGAAGTTAAGTCATGTAGTTATAACATGGCTTAGAAGTCATTGAACCTTTACATAAGCCGTGTATATATTTATATTTATATTTATATTTATATTTATATTTATACTTATATTTATATTTATATATATATTTATACATGTGTAGTTTACATACACATAAAAATATATATATATATATACCATATAAGTCAGTTTGCAAGACGTTTATTTATAAGCCCATGTATGCATACACAAATATGTAAATATGCATTTGCATATATATATATATATAAACATATGCGTATATGCATAAATATACATATATATATATATATATCTAAATATGAATATTGATATGTAAATCAATATATTTAGATATCAACCATGACCCGTACCCTGGCGATTACCACGCCTCCCAAGTGAAGCACCGGCGAAGGTGGCGAGCTCTTCCATCACTTGGACCGTCGAGGCCAATTCTCGGAGATGGACACGAGGTGGGTGGGGCACAACGGGGAAGGGGGTCGACGGAGATGGTGAAGGGTGGATGGATGGTGGAGCGAAATGGCTATGGGTCAACGTTGACCAACAATAGTGGTGGATAATAACCAACAATCCTAGAGGGAAAACACTGGTTAATGGTGGGGGAACCAGAATTATGGGGATTTGACCCACTGCCAAATGATGATTGATTCATAAAAGTTGGCTTTATGAGGATCAAGAATCACGCTGAATGGCTAAGAAAGGACAATTACGCTTGATACTGATGGTTCTGGATGATGCTGGTGAACATTAGTGTCTAATGATCGTTGATGACGATTAAGGAATTGGATCATGATGGTCAAGAAATACCAACCATTCTTAGAGCTGCCCTATTTTGAGAAACCACCAGTTCGTCCTTGGAAATGGGCATGCGACCTCACCACCTGCAAAGATGCTTGCCAGGTCGTTGAAGTATTTTTCAGCGGCGTTATCCCATACAATTTCACCCTAACCACTGCACCGCTCAGCAGATAGATTCCATACCCGTTCGGATTTCAGGGTGTACCTTCTGACTATTTTCTGTTAATTTAATTATGTGCCATCATTTAATATGCACTGCATATGTACATTTACATTCACATTTACAAATGATTATGCACATACATACACATATGCAAATGCAATTACATATTTGTACGATTTTGTATGCATGTAAATACCATCAATTCATATATATATATATATACATATGTTTCACTTGCATTTCATTTGTTTATGTATAGATAGATATGTGTCCGCAACAAGGTCACAAGAGTCTTGCGGCAGATAGTTTGAACTGGCTAAGATAATTTGCCACTGGCTAAGATAATTTGCCAGGTTGATTCACCACGTGCACTGGATGACCAGCACCAAACGATACTAGCAGTCACCAACCCGTATTGATCCTTGTAACGAACTGACGCCACTCATTAACTAAGGAATGGTTGATGCTTACTATTGAGGAACCACTATCGAGATTTATAAAGCTTGATTGAACATCATTGCCCAGTGTTGATCACGGAAAACCACCCTTACTACGCATCATAAAGCATGTTTGGCCAGTTTGAACCATCACTAAACGCCATTCGATCACGCATGATCGCCCATCACCTCAGCCAACGGCGGCACTGGATCCGACTCGCGACAGGTTCTACATCAGCGAGATTCTGCTGGGCTTGGAGTATCTCCATTCCCAGGTGCTAGCAAGTCTGGTGCTAACTGCTACTGGCGGATGTCGTGGTGGTTGCCAGTTGGTGCTGGTTGTTGGTGCTGGTTGTTGGTGGTTGTTGGTGGTGAGTGATTGTTGGTGGTTGTTGGTGGTTGTTGGTGGTTGTTGGTGGTTGTTGGTGGTTGTTGGTGGTTGGTGGTAGTGATGCTGTTGCTGTTGCTTTGTATTTTTTGTTGATGCACTTGATTGCAGTTTTGGCCGTGAGCAAAAGCTTGACACATCAGAATGGATGAAACAGGTACATCCCTCAGCATCCAAGGGGTGTCTTTTTGACATGGGGTTAGTCTACTAGTGAGTAGGGGCACGAAGACAAGCTGATCGATGAAGATCCCTAACCTGCGAGTTCAAAATGGCTCACTTTCTTGTGGTAGCCCTACCGAAGGTTAAGATGGTTTTTACAGATCTACATGATACTACCCATGGGCAAGCCGACAACTTTGAAGGTACCGTCACACGTCCACAATCGTCCACATGCATCAAGAAAATGTTGCAAGGCAATGGCGTGCATGAGTCTGACTGTACACCTTCCATTTGAACGTTTACTGCTTACAACAACAAGAACAACATTTGAGCATAGGAATATTCGTTTTCTGGTCGGTGGCTTCATCATTCAGAAAACGGTGTTTTGTTCAGTCATACCTGGGGATGGTGACTCCTAATTGACTTGCGCATATCTGTGGGATCCGTTTCAACCAAAGTGTAGCGTGAAACCTTGCGCTGACGTTGCTGAACGGTTGACCAGGGCATTTTGTACCGCGACCTGAAGCCTGAGAATTGTCTTCTGGATTCGGAAGGCCAATGGTGGTGGGTTTGGTTGCATGTTTGGCTGCGAACATCGATGGTTTAGTCGTGTTCCGGGATAGGGAGAAAACCTTGTGCGCGCTCATCCTTATTATCTACTGTATTTGATGTAGCAATTGCCCTGGATTTCTCAGGTATGGCGTTCCTACCTCGGTGTTCCTCAGAAAAGAATCGAATCAAAACGTCAAATGCTGCATTGAAAATCCGGTTTCAACAGCGCAGACCTGCTAAGCTGTACATCCGCAAAAATGTGGTGTTTCAACATCCACGCGTGTCATGAATGAACCATTTCAAGGGACAAATCATGTTTGGACAGCCTCAGGAATGCATGTTCATTTGATGGCTTGGTGTCGGATGTTTATCACCTCTAGGTTTTGTTCGAGCTTTCTGAGATAAGCATGATAAAATGTCACTATGCTCTGTTGATGCTTGGTTGATGGTTGGCAAATGCTCGTCCCCTTGTTGGATGTGCAGCTGGTGTTCTAATTTGGATATTCCAATTTTATAAACCCCATAGCCGGTAGCTTATCACCTCTACAACCATGGTTAGTTACCAGTTTCTAACTAGGTTGTTAGTTGTTCCATGGTTATTAGTTGTTCCATGGTTGTTGTTTGCTACTAGGTTATTCCCATGATTCTAAGGTAGCTGATAAACATCCACGTGGTTGATGCTCGCTGGCCGATCGCCCCCGTCGCCAGGGCACATCCGACTGACGGACTTCGGACTGTCCAAGGAGAGTGGTGGGTCTACGGGTCCCAGCTGCAGGGGTCACCGGTGTCCCAAGGATTCCCCAAGGTCTAGGGGTTACGCCCTGCAAGGTACTCCCAATCATGGGCTCCATGTGACTTGAAATCTGCTGTTGACTCAGCGAATTCGCCAGTGAACCCAGGAGAACCTTACGCAGTCGGCTTTGTTCCAGTCCTTCGTAGGCGCAGAAAGGGCATGGAACCGGGACCGTTGGGCGGACGATGATGTTGTTGTTGTTGTTGTTGGTGGTGGTGGTGGTGGTGGTGACGTTGGGGTTGCTTTTCCTTGCACTTGTAGTTTGACTGCTTGCCATCACTGGTGTCATGGTCCCTAGATCTTTGTTGCTCATATGAATTCAAACAATGATCGGGGCATGGGCATCCGTTGCTTCTTAGTGGTAACCAACACCACTACTGTGATGGTCGATGTACGCCATGAAAATGGTGACCTAATCCCCAGATTGAAGAGATTGCCGAGACGAGTTGCTGTCTTTAAGCCGAAACCCAAAGCAGTAAATAAATGAATGCGCAGTTCGTGTCATACCTGGGATACAACCATGGTAAATAGCCCTATGAAGGGGGCTATAGCCCCTATATGCCCCTATAATCATGGCGAATGTCACCACCAAGTAGATGGCTAGCTCCAAATCGGTAGCTCAAAAGGAGCACTCCCGAAGGTGGTTGGTTGGTCTCAAAGGGAAGTGTTGCCGGCCAAAACGAGTAGATGATCATTCGCTGCGCCAGAATAGCCGGTGCTACTGGGAAGCTGTTGCACTCTTCTTATCAATACGTATTACGTGTGTTTCATTTATGATATGTTTTATATCGGTTTATTGCATATCATTTGTATTGACAATATTGCATTACTATACATATCATATTACTAAAATTAGAATACATGTTTATTCTACACATAGATGTTAAAAATGTGTGTTTCTCAACAGCAACAATTAGATTACAGTGTTGATATGACATTACTATGTTCTTTATATCAATGTTAACATTACATGATATGATGTATTTACCATCTAATGTTGGTATGTTTCATGATCATGATCATAACTCATAACATAGTTCTATAGATATATCTTTTACTAGTATAGTAATAACGATAATGTAATTATAGAATTTAATGATATTATGATCATGATATATTGAATCTATTTGTTGTATTTTTGAGCAGTATAACTGTGACATAATAAGAACACGATATGATAAGAATATCCACAGATAAAATACTATTTGCTAGTTTGATGGTAATAGTATATATACTTTAAATTCTATATTCAATTCATAGCTATATGTCAATTTCTCACATCAATACTTGCTTAACAATAACAATATGATCATAGAACAATACAACAATGATAGTATATTTGATTTCTTACGGATTATAGTTAATGTATATATATATATGTATGGGTGGTTTCTCAAAATTGAGATACCCCTAAATCACGTACTCATGAACTACTTAAAGGTAAGAAACCAACCATTTTTTGGGGACCCCTATTGTAAGCAAACACCATATAATAGATATTTCAGTATTATTGTTGGTGATTCTCCCCTATTATGAACCATTATTGGTGGTAATAACTCTATAGATAGCCAATTCTGGTTCAACCACATAGTTGGTCCCCAATTTCTGTTGGTGATTTTCCCTTATTAGCTACTATATGGCTGTGCGTCAAAACCCTGTACCCCTGGTTCCCCAACTATTAGCCATTGTTTTCCCTACAGTTTTCTTGGTTATTATCTCCCATTATTGGTAGGTTCATATTGACCCGTAGCTATATTTGATTCTTTCCCTACACAGTAATTTTGTCGGTTATTATCCCCCACTATCGGTAGGTTAATATTGACTCATGGCCATACGTGTGATCTCATTATGACATCATCATTATTGTTTTCCCTTTGATTTTCACTAATTATTGATTGATAATATTTGTAACTGTGTTTTAATATTATCATTGTTGATCTCACTATTAGTTATCACATCATCATAATCATCATCACTAGATGAGATCTCTTCATCGTGGCAGGCACCGTGCTCTACTTGTCCCCCGAGATGATCCGCCGCGAGGGTCATGGCTTGGCCTTGGACTTCTACTGCCTGGGCTGCCTGCTGCCGGGAGCCCAGATTTGCCGGAGATCTATGTTATGATTAAGGTGTTTGATGTTATGGTTAATGTTAACGGTTCTGATGTTATGATGATATGATCAGTCTTTTGGTTAACTTATTGCTGGTTCTAAACTGTTTCTATTTTCCCTGGTGATTATTAACAATTGGTTGGTTGACTAGCATGTTTCACAGGGGTTTGGAAACACCAACCAGTTAATGTTATGGTTTAAGATTGTGTTTACGAATGTGTCCACTATTGTGTTCAATGTTATTTGTTCATATGATGGTTAATGGCTAATATTTGGTTGTTTTCTGCCTCTGATGTAGTCTGGTCGAAGTGCTGGTTGTGCATTTCGACCATAGTTGCCCTCGCATATCCGAGGTACGTCCTGCTGACAGGGAAGTTGCCTCACTTCACGGGTGATGTGAACCAGGCAGAGCGTGGAGCAGTGCTTCCGCGGGGCGAAGCGCAGTTGTGAAGCGCAGCTCTTAGGTGATCGTTAAGCTGCCCCAGTAGCGGTTGGTTGATGCTTGGTAAAAAGTTGGTTGAATGATGGTTGGTACTGGGTTGGTTCATTGCTCGGTAAATGATGGGTCGCAATGAGGTTTAACATGATGGTCAGTGATGGCTTCATGCTTTTCTGCATGTTTGTCAAATGATCACCACAGATGGTCAATGATGTTTCATGAGGCCAAAGGATTCCTCACCCTTCCAGTTGCCTTGATAATAGGTAACCATCCCTACTGAGGGCTCCCTGTTTATTTACCATAGAGATAACTGGAAGGCTTGGGAATGCCTCATCAGCATGGAGAGACTCACAATGTCACTTTCATAGCTTGGCTGATCGTAGGGTTTCTGGGTTTTTTAACCTTGGGGTGTTGAATGATGGTGACCCAGAACCACCCGAAGATGCCGAACAAAGACATGAGTCAGGTTGCACCTAGTTGGTAAGGTTCAGTTGCACCTATCGATTTTGTAGGTTGTTGTGTGATAGTGATTTTTCACCAGCAATAATATATTGAATCCCATTATTCATCGATGAGAGACGGTCGGGTGAGTTGCGTTTCTCCCATGAAGAAACCTGGTTTCTAGCCATCGATTGACTGAAAACTGTTCATCTACCATCATCCACCATCATCCACCATCATCCACCTCACAAACCATCATTAACCATCATGAACCATCATGAACCATCATTAACCATCACTAATCCTCATCGATTACTGCAATGACAATCAATCATGATTCATAACCCGTTATTAACAATACTTGACGGGTCTCAGCATTCAATAGCATTCACCATCAACTATCACTTTGTAATTACTGATTAAAACCATCATGAACCATCCCTAACATCCACCATCATCCACCATCATAAACCATCATTACCCATCATGAACCATCCCTACCACCGCCTCGTAGCCCAAAAGTGTGTCCCCACGCCGCGCCAGATGTGTGCGCGCCGAGCCAAAGGCGAGTCCTTTGAGGCTCCGAGTCTTTGGGCTCGGCGGGGCCTGTCGCCACGACCTAGAACTCGCCATGGCAATGCTGAGGAAAGTGGTTAACTCAGCAGGGAATTGAACAGGTTTGAGTTATTAGTAGTCAAGTATATACTATTTACTCTACTAATACTATATAACTAACTCTATGCAGAGAATTGAACAGACAAGTTTTTTTAGTAGTTAATATTCAGCATCATTACCATTTCTTCATATGCAGATTTGAGTTGTTGATTTGAGGTGGAGTTTTTTTGATTACTTCAGTCCATGGATGTACCGGTATTGTTGTTGGGGACCTGTCTTTTGCAGTGGTTTTGCCCTGTATCCCCTGTCAAGACATGTGGTTGGAATGTTCACCCACAAGATCCATGAGTATTGAGTGTACTTCTGGATTAATCATTGAAGTCTAGATCCATGGACTTCAGCAGTCTTGCTTGCAGATGTGTATGTACAATCATGGTCGACCTATATCATGGACCAATACGCCGCCTCCAGAATCTATGAACTGGGTCGAGCAATATACTCCCCAAGTTGTGACGCTGTCATTCATATGGCGTGAAGATTTGGAGTTTGCAACTTATTGCTGTTATGGCTGTTCGTTAAAAAGGGGTACCCCCGATTATCAGTCTTTATTTTCGGCATGGATCGTAACTAACTGTACATTTTGGGCTTCCCCGTGGCTTACGAAACCCCCTTATCAGTTTGATAGTTTGGTAATATTGCTTAATTGCGACATATGCTACCATCAGTTTATTGTTACAGTTGGTTATCATTGATTACCACATGGGTGTTTCTCAAAACCCGGGATCCCCTAATCATCCAGCATTATTCATTTCTAGTATTCCTAAACCATCCATTTTTGAGGATTCCTTATGGTTTCAGAAACCACCACATGGTATATGTTTAATCATTATTGTTGGTGGTTATCCCCTGCTATTAACCATTACTGGTGCTTACAACCCCCATTAATAGCCACTACTGGTTCAACCCGATGCTTAAGAACCCACCACATATGAGCCAATTCAGCCGATCTGAATTCCTGCT
>VSDK01007696.1:149979-168116 GCA_009767595.1 Symbiodinium kawagutii | reverse complement strand
TAACCAATTATTAATAATTAATATTTATTAAAAAAAAACTATCAACCAAAAACCACCAAATAACAAATAATAAATAATAATAATAATTAATATTTAATAATTTATAATTAATAATTAATAATTATTAAATAAAAAATAACCTATAACCACTACCCAATTCCGAACAACTTAAAATTAACAACCAACAAACAACAACAAACAACCAACAACTAATCAGTAGCAACCAACAACCAACAACTATAAAATAAGAATTAATAATTAATAATTAATAAATAATAACCAATAATTAATAGATAATAAATATTAATTAATAATTAATAATATTTAATAATTATTAACCAACAAAAAAATTTAATATCCAACTAATAACCACTAAATAACAAAACAAAACAATAATAACTATCAACTATTCATTAAAAAACAACAACCAATAACCATTCATTAATACCTTATAAATATTAAATTACAATATATCTTTATTTATTAATAAAAACTATACATTATAATTTAGCAATAATTAATATTTATATTAATAATAATTACAAAACATAATAAATTAAGATTTTTATTTTTTTTATTTTTCTTGCTGTTATAAACGGCGGGTTCTCTTTAGTATTAAATAAAATTTATTAAAATATTAAATATAATCTTAGATAAAATTTTAATTTAAAAAATATAAAATAAAATATCCATGGACATATTAAATAGAATAATGACCAATGGGAAGATTAAATAAAAGTTCGATGGGAATAGTATAGAAAATATTAATAAGGAGGAAAGTACCTTATAAATAATATTAAATAACCAAGTCTTAGGTATGATGTTATGCTTGTTATTTCAAACAAGTAGCAGGCTCATATACGACTGAGAATGCTAATCTATGACTTCGCACTCGCAAAGTGCCCACCATGGTTAGCCAAGATTATTATGTTATTACTTATCATTATGAAACCAAATTATTGGAATGCCATGGTGGGGATCACTCGAAGTAAAGCAGTTTTTTTTCACGCTAAATTGTATTTAATAATTACAAACATTCGCATATTCGATATGTAATATTCCTTTCGATTGCCATGTTGATATTTTGCAAACAAACATCACAGCATGAGCTCTTTTGAATCGACAGGCCGTGACGGATGGCGGTGTGCATATATCCTGTATTGATAACTGTGATTGACAAGAAATGACCCTTGTGGACTATGATTAAATTACTCCATGTAACTCATGATATTCAGCCAGGATTGACAATAAGCGTGATCACCCGCAAACTACAATCAAGCATGATTAATCATCCTTTGAATCAGTGACAATCAACCATCATTCACCGACTGTTGGGCAACATTAAGCATCAGAAGCCATTGATTCATGATCACCAGTTATTCGGATACAAATAATCCCGACAATATATCACCAGCTGCTCAAGTGTCAGTATGTTCAAGTACCGATTGCAGGATCATTTCTCCTACAACATGAACATTCAACCACATGCTCAAGTGTCATCATAGCAATCGCTTTGGAGTGGCCTGCCGTGACATGGACGATCTTGCATGGAGAAGTTAGCATGAGGCAAGTCCGTGTGGCCTCACTTGATGCGGCTGCAAATTATAAACGCCGTACCCTGGCTCAAGAAAACAGAAAAGGGAATCCATAAAGATGCACTTCAGTAGGGCAAATTGGGGAAAACTACAACTGTTGTACATAAGACATCGGGCAGTTTCTGTCCTATACAATACCGCAAATTGGTTGGTTGGATTCGATGAATGACCATGCCGCCTACATCCGAAGCACTCTCAGTTCCCACCCATTCATGAGATACACCATTAATGGACAATCCAGTTTCTGCAATTTTTGTGGAAATGGCAGTGGGTCAATATTAACCAACCAACTAATGGAGGATTACCAACAGTAATAGCGGAAAACAATGGCTAATGATAGGGGAACCAGGGGTACAGGGTTTTGACCCACAGCCAAATAACAATTCTTGGAGCTATAGTTGACTATCAGAAACAGGGATCATTGATGTTTTCGGGATCACCTCCCATCCTGAATATCCACTTTGGATATCAAACTTCCCAGAAGATCGCCACGTGAAGGTCAGGCTTGAAACGAATCAATCTGGACACTACAACGGGGTGAAGCACAATCGGCCAAAGATATTCAGAAGGGTTGCCCAACGACGACAGCAACAACACCACCAACACAGCATGCCTCCTAAAATGGGCACCGGAACGCTGCGCCAAAGAATCGATTCATCACATACGGCCTTTGTAACAATCACCAAGTTATGAACAACCTCAATAAATGGATAATTGGCATAATAATTGACATAAGAACTGACATGACAAACAACTTATGTTGATGCATGACACTTACCATATCTACCATGATTGGGCTGTCGAGTAGTGCCATTCAGTGCTTGGGAATACCCTCCAGGGCTTCAAACAAAAAAATGTCGCAGGCTTCAGCATCTTCAACATCCGAGTGCAGCAATCAGGGTACCTCTGACTTAGAGCAATTCCGTGAAGACTAGCGGCGAGCAAGGCAGAATCACCAAGTGATTGACTGATAAACAGGTGGTGTACCTGGGCTTGCCTGGGCATACTTGGGCTTACCTGGGGTCGCTCCCAGAATATCAAGCATGGTTTGCTTACCCAAAGGAAAACTATCAATTCTAAGTCTAGGATGTTCTAAGTCTAAGGTAATCAGCTCCTGTATTTCAACGTGAACGCTCTGTTCTGAGGAAACTATTTGAATTGGAAAGACCGTGACGATTGCATCACTGCATGTTGCGGCTGATTCCAATATATCGCCCGGTCCTAAAAAGACGGCGAGCTGAACATGTCAAAAGGCCGCAAGCGGTCGCAATCAAAACAAAGATCGCGTCTCAGTGTATGAAGTCAGAGGGAACTGCAAAGCAAGGTTTCCAAAGCAAGGTCTTTCACCAACCATGAATGGGCAAACCATCAAAATGTAAATCAATCCACCTATCCGAACTTATCAGAAAACGGTCAGGCTCAAGATAGCATTCCTGTGAAGGATTGTTGGGAACCTTAGTTGACCACGCAGCATAGTCCAACGGCTCACACGCCTGCGAGCAAGTCAATTACTATCCGTAATATCAGATGCACACCATCATACGTAACTCTGCACAATGCCTTGTACTCGCGGGTAGATGGGACAACAGTCAAGTGGCCGCAGCAGAATCTATCGTGTGCTTGATGGTGGTACGTAGCCCAAGCCATGCATCCAAGCCCATCATCTTCCAAGAGAATTCCGACCATTTTGATGATCTCGTTTCATCGCTCTGACTTCCGTTGGGACCCTGTCGGCTTGTTTCACAAGCGGCGGACCCGGCCATTGAAAATTTTCGCATCCGCGGCCTGCAACGTCTCATTTTTTGAATCCACTTAATGCCTGGCTGTGCAAGGTGAGACCTTGGAGCCCAATGGCAGATACATAAACCGATAAGCTACCGTCCATTTCACGATCGGTGATTTTACATGTCTCACATCTCCGATCATCCCTGCGCTAATTGCCAAATCACGCTGGATAGCAACCTTGCTTGCGAGTCACCTTGGTCGATCCTGCGAGGTTTCAAAACGCTTAGAAAAGCGAAGTCCATAACCATTCAATTCTCACTGATGGTTAGACATCAGTTTTACTTGACAAGGGGTAATGATATGGCAAATGATTTGGTGGCTGATATGGCAAATGCCATAGATTTCTCTGTGGTTCATATGACTTGATCACAGGTGTTCTGGGGAATTGCACCCAAACAAGGCTCAGTCAAAGTGTTGTCACCATCTAGCAGGGGATCAGTTTCCGTAGTTACCCCTGGCTGTGCACATATAAATGACCAGTTCAGTTACTGGTCGATCTGTTGGGATGTGAACTTCTACCGATTCGGGGGCCCGGTTGGTATTCAGGCATAGCCATATCGAAAGGAACAGCCTGAACCAATGGTCGCGTACAGCAAGAAATGTCCTACTTGGGACTAGCGTGAGAAGCGTCATGGAATATGTTGCAGTGCTATTGACGGTTGTAGACTTGACAACAATTAACCATGTTCAAACATGGCGGTTTCTCAAAATAGAGGACCCTAAAAATGGTTGGTATGCCAATGTCAATGCTCAATATGGGATGATTTGGGGGTGCCTATATTTTGAAAAACATCCACATGATCAACCATGATCAATCATGATCAACCATGATCAATCATGATCAACCATGATCAACCATGATCAACCATGATCAACTGTTGCCTCACAATTGGGATGGCCCTGAAAGCCATGCAACTCATGTGATCACCATGCGCGGGTAGTTGATTGAATTAGTCTAGCGGAAGACCTCAACTGCTCCCCAGCAACCAATCTGAACTACTCATGACGATCCTTCGTTGATGATGACAACCGTCCATAGATGTCCATAGATAACCTTTCAGGCCAATCATCGGTGGATCATTCTCGATCATGTTTGAATATCATGTCTACTGGTTGTTTGAACCAGATTCTCATAGTGACAAAATCATCCCAAACGCACAACAACAATTATAACAAGAGCAACACTTACAGTAAACTCCACCACCGCCACCCCCACCACCACCACCACCAACAACACCACCACCCCCACCACCACCAACAACACCACCAACAGCAACAAGAAGAACAACCAGTGCCACCATCAGCAGCCGTTCAGCACGACCCCACCAGCCGTTCCGCGCTCAGCATCTGCCTGGCTCGCCATGATGGCGTCACTATATGATGCAGTACCATCGTTGAAAATGGGCCAAAGGACCAATGCAGTGATGTCCTGAAGCCGAAACGGATGAAAAGCGTCCCATGTGAACATTGGCTACGTAGTGTCATGGGGGAAATGTGAGGTTATCCAATATAGTATGTATATAGTCGTAATATAAGTGTATATCTATGTACATGTAAATATAATGTATTCATTTACTTGCTTATCTATTCATCTATTCATTTACATACAGAATATAACAACATATATCAACATATATAGCATTACATATGCACATATATGCACATATCTACCTACGTAACACAATTTTAAACACATCTATTCACAATATTAAGCCACTAAATCTTGTATGGCCCAACACAACAATCAAACGACTTGTCTTTCACTGCGGTGCAGCAGGCAAATCGTCAACCAGTGCCGCCCTCGGGGAAACCTATGCAGTGCTGAAGCACTGGCGTCCTATCTGCAGGAGGTAAGACTTTGGGGATGACATGCAGTGAGAGCACTAGTGACATGCAGAGACCTCTCCGAGGTCTGCTTGCAACTGATCATTATTGTTGAAAGGTGACATTGTTCGAAGGTGATGCAACACAAGGCGTCCTGGCGCAACAGGAAATCAGCCTGATCACCCTGTCATGATGAGATCAAGCCTGGCTCTCTCTGATGTAGTGACTTTCTCTTGGTTATATCAACTTCTGAGCAGTAATCCAACGAGTTCCTCACCAGGGGGTATTTCAGTTAGCCTGCATCCAAGTACTGGTCAAAAGTTGTACTTCCACATCCCAGCTGTGTAGCAAAGATCTTCCCAATCCTCTTGAAATATTCACCATGTGGGTGTTTCTCAAGTCAGTTAAGGAACCCCAAGCAAATGCTTCGTTTATTGCTACAAATTGTTAATACCCTGAACGACAACTGCGGGTACCCCTACGCCTTGAGAAACCACAATGCGTTGACGATCGGATGTCAAGTCTCAGGTATATCCTTGTTGCTGATTGATGTTACTGGATTTCATTGATGGGTTGTTGGTTGAAGAATTTTGAAAAAATGCATGTCTTCGGTGTTCGTTATTGGTTGAAACCTGGTGATTACAACCAAGAAATAGAACTTGGTTATAACACCATTCTTGATCAACCGATTGGAACACCAGTTGTTGCAATCAGCCTTGTCAAGCAGTTCAAGCAATGTGGTCACTGATTGGCAATCAACCACTTGTTATTGATCAACCAATGATGCCTCCTTTTCCTTCCCTCACCTTCCAAACTTGCCCTGGTATGTCTTAGGCACAGCACTTGGCCCAACAATGCCATTGGTTGCTTGCCAGCCCGCCGCTCGGCGCTCCCCGCCCCAAAACAGGGCCCTGTGGGGGCCCCCGCATCCACGGTCTCACCCTTCTCTTGCCAGCGCAGTTGCGCTTTGCCCACCAGCTTCCTGGGCACCACTTACCCCCTGAGAGCTCGCTGGTAGATCTGAGGGAAGCAGCTGGTGATGGGCCAGCCATAGGGGTTCTCAAGTCATAGGGGTACCCCTAAAATCAATGTTTTTTTGCTGTAAATATAGTTCATAATTAGATGATTTAGGGGCACCTCAATTTTAATAAACCCCCACATCAACTTGCCAAGTTGAGAATTTGGGATATGTTGGGAATCAGCTTACCAGCTTGCTACCAGTCGGCAGAACACATCTTGGCGCCCGTCGGCTCAACATGGCTCTGTGGTTTGACCGGCCAACATCATGATGGACTTCGTTGATGCGACAACGCCAAACCTCAACAACAGCTACGTTTGTCAACGAGGGGCATCTCTGAAACACCTGTATTTTCCAACCCCAAGCATATTGTATCAAACAACATGTTATGGTAAGCCAAAAACCTGAAGGGAACCATCCCTACCAGTTAAAACCATGTCTGTTTGGTTTGTTGACTATGCACCCTTGAGCTGGTTGATCACTTTGTAGCAGCAAATGATGGCATCGATTCGGAGATGATGAAGCAACAACTATAGCTACAGCCCAAGTACTGCTTCAGCATCCAGGGTATAAGAACTTAAGACTCTCCAGGGTAAGCTAGCGTTAATTATATCATATTTCTCCGAAACTACCGTGCAATGGAAGTTCAGAATTTGAGACATCCTCAAGTTCAGAGTGAAATTCTTAGTTATGGGAGTCTAAATCTAATCTACCCCCTACTTCAGAATTTCTAGCGGTTGACTACAAAAAGGAAAGGCTACGGAATAGCCTATGGTGTTGCTTCTGGTGGTTCCTGGCTACTGATTGCGAGCTGACCCGCATGTTCCCCACCAGCCACAAGCTTGTGAACCAACAAATGGCTGTGGGTCAAAACCCCGTACCCCTGGTGCCCCTATCATTTACCATTGTTTCCCTTATGAAATTGTTGGTCATTATCCACCATGAAATTGGTTGGTTAACTGCTTGACCCAGCTCGCCAAACGCACCGTTGTGCAGCTTGTGGTTCCCAACCCTCGCGTTGCTTGTCGATGCCAAGCCCTCCTCCACCGCTGAGCTCCCCAACTCCACTGCACTTTGTGCCTGATGAGTTGCCGGTGGTTGCACGGGGCAAGTTCTTCTGGAGAAACCACAAGTTTTTGAGGCGCAAGAGTTGGTCGTTTCTTAACATCTGGAGGTAACCCCAAATCATCAATTCTTATCCATTTTTTGGGGGTTCCCAATCTTAAGAAGCCCCAAAAAGGGTATGAACAAACCCACTTGCTTGGTGAATGGTTTTGAATACCCCAGAGGGAGGCGTTAGATATCTGAAACAACAACTGATTTGGAGCATCTGAGAACAGACTCAGCTTGCTCAGCAGACTGGGGGCACATGTGGACTGGTTGAGATGGGCAGTGTCACGACAATCTGATGATGGTTGACGCTGCGCAATGCTAGCACAGGTTATGAAAAAGCCGGTGCAATAGCCCTAGTCCTTGAAGCAATTCTGCATGCTGCCACCGCAAATAATAGCAACTTGTTGGATTGAGACTACCATGACCACAAAGGTTCGCCAACACTTGGGTTTTGGGTTGGTCAGATTTGCAGGATGATGTGAAGCGGTGCCCCCACCTTTGGGTTTGGGCAGGTGCAGTTTGTTCACCAGTTGAGCGAACTCGGTGGTACAGCTGACGTGCGTCTGCATATTACATGTGTAGACGAATGATTGAATTTGTTTGTGTGTACCCGCTTGCGCCCGTATGTGCGTGAATGTGCCTGGTGGGTGTGTAGGCATGTTAGTATCAAATTATGCACGTACGATCAAGGATGCCAGTGCACGAGCATTCAGGCATGTAGGCGTGGTTCAACCGGTGAATGGAATGTTTGGAAACAGCCTACCATCCATTCTTAGCCTGATGCATTTGTTTACTCCCGAAATCTCCTGAAATCAGAAACTAACAGGATTTCCCAAACATGCTTGTCACTCAAAATCACAGACTGATTGGTTTCACTCTGAAATTTCCAGTTATTCTTCCAAGTTGTAGATGATGGTATTCGAGTCCTTGCAACTTCTTGATGATGCCAACCCTGGATGAAGCGAGTCACCGCTGGTTAATTGATAGGGGGTATCTCCTCAAAGCCAAGTGGTTTCCAATTCAATTGACCAACTTCTTCAAGTTTTTCAACCAACTGAATCAACCGCTCCTTGTGCCGCGCTGTGCAACGCGTGGCGCTGGCCCAGCAGCGGATGCCTCCCCGGCACCGTGCCTCTTCGGGAGGATATTTGCCGATGAGATTCACCGCTTGAAGCTGAGGCATCACCTCAGCGGCAGCGGCAGCGGTTGGGCATAGCTCAGTAGTTGCCTCTTGGCATAGCAGTGATTCAAAAGTTGAGCTCAGTGGTTGCTATGGTTGCCTTGTTACTAGCGCTTGTGACCGGTTGGGACCTATCGTGCTTCAGTGAATTCTGAGGTAATCACATGGACTCTGCTTATATGAATGGTGGGGTAACAGTGGTGAATTCGTAGTGAACAACGAGAAGAATAACAACAAGAATAACACGAACAAGAACGAGAACAAGAACAACACAAACAAGAACAAGAACAAAAACAAGAACAAGAACAAGAAAAGAACAAGAACAACAACAGCAACAAAAACAACAGCAACAACAACAACAACAACAACAACAAAAGCGCCAACAGCAGCAATAACGACATTGTAGGAATAGTTTACCAAAAGCAACCATGAAAACTGCTGTTGGTTCGGGGCAGCCCTTGTAACTACTCCCATGTCAATCCATGTCATGGATACGTGTCGCTGCATCAATATCAGCTAGGGTCGCTAACCCTGCAACATTCAATCCAACCATAGCCAGAACCGCAAAGATTTTCTGCATCATGGGGGTGAACAGCTGAAAGCCTCTGCTGATCCCTTGCGATGCTGTTAATCATGGGATGTTTCCATAGTTTTCACCTCCAACCAGCTATCCCTCAACTAATAGCTAGTATGTTTGCAGCTGCATACCCCAATTACATCTGAGGCAAGAGGATTCCGTCGTGAAATGCATAGTGGATTCAACTTCGAGGCGTTTCACATGGCACCGACGCCCAAGAAGTGGTCAACATTGACCAACTAACAGCCATGGGGAAGTAGTCCTTAACTGGTGGTTGAAGCACCCCCATCATTCGTGTTTAATTGTGGTGAAAAATGGTGAATATCATGCAACAAGAAAGACATAGCAACTGTCTAGAACTGGATCATTTGCGGTGGATCGGAGCATTTCCAAACGCAAACGCACCCCAGATCCCATTTGTCTTCCAAGGAAATTGCCTATTTCTCCGTGCGTTGCCGCAAGCCGCAAATGGTGAACCAAGTGAATGGGGCCCAACTTCGCGACGTTTCAAACCTGGTTGGTAGGGGACTCAAACATGGGCAAAAATAAAACATATAATTATTGAAAACCACAAACCAAAAACAATGTCAAGTCAGAATCTTTCAGAAACTCTGAAGGATTGAAACCATCGATCAACACTTCATATCCATCGTTGTTAATTTGTCACCAAGGCTTGAAGATCAGGGTACCCCAACAAACCGCACGAATGTTTGTAGGCTTCACCTGGGTCGTTTCGGGCATCCTCTCAGCTATGCCATGGTAACTGCTGGATATGATCAGTTCCAGACACCGAGAAGTACATTTTAATACAATCTGGGCCCCGCACTTGGCTAGGTCAAAGATACAACCACCTAGCAGTTATGGATGTTATGGTACTACCAGTTATATACAGTTATAAGTTATGGTAAATATAAATGTATTCAAATATAACTAGCTGTAGCTTGTAAATATGCTTGTTAAATGGCCTTATAAACCAAGTTCGAACAACGGGGGCCCCGCATTTCTACCGTGGAGCCCTTCGTTGAGGTCGGAGGTAACGGGCGATTTTAGCTCCGCTGAGTGGCATCCCACACGCCATCCGAGCAGACCAAAATGAAGCACTCGGAGTCCGTGGGCAGCTTCGCTTGGTTGAACTGCGCGGGGCGTCGCGGCAACCGGCGCGGCAAGGGGTCGCTGGTCGGATCGCTGGGCGGTGGAAAAACAGATGGAAAGCCGCGCCCATGTCTTTAGCCGGTACATGATCTGATGGTAAGGAAGGTCCTGGTGGGGGTGGGTGCTATGGACAGGCATTTACTAACACCTTTAAAGGTTACCAGTGCATTCCACCTGTTCCAAGAATGGATGACCCTCTTTGTTGCAACTTAGCGGTGTCATGACCAATTACGTCCTTGGATGCAACACATAAGCCAAGCAGTCTTGCTGGGATGTTCGCCTACACAATTCACATCCCAAACTTGAAGCAAACTTGAACAATCCAATGGTCTACTTGGGTTTTTTAAAATAGTGGACCCCAAAAAATGGTTGGTTTGTTTCTATGAACGACTAATAGACTGGATGATAACTGGGGGTACTCCCATGACTTGAGAAACCACCACTGGCGTCTCGGCCTCTGTGAGCTTCTTGACCCTGAACCCCAGCACCCACCCTTGCACCAGCCTCGGGCTCATGCGAGAGACCGGCTGTGCAAGCATGAAAGTCACCCCAAGAGCGCGAGACTGCAAGGCTCCTGTGAAAGGCACAGCCCCGGCAGCAACAAACAACGACGAACAAATGGGGGCTTCGCAAAATTGGGAACACCAAAAAATGGTTGGCTTATTCTTGTTGTCAATGGTTAATATTGGATCATTTGGGGGTTCAACAATGAATTGAGAAATCCCGATCACATCCAGCAAGATGGGGTCCCCATCCCTGATGTTTTCATGAAAATGAATTCTTCAAACTTGTGAGCTGCCACAACCATTGGGGCAACCAGCACTCCTAGAAGCTCCTGGCACCGCTCCCCCTTTAAAGGGATAGCAACGTGGATCCCCCGTTCCACGGCTCCAATCCCCACCAGAACCGGTCCATTCACCAGCGAGCAGTCGACTGGCTTCCCCTTCTCCGCAGTCCAGCAACTGACGGTTGCAGACCCACGCCCCCGGTTCGGAGAATGTGTGGTGAGAAGTCCGTCTCTGAGCGACCGATGATCACTTGGCTGGTTGATTATTGATTATGTAAGATGATGAGCAACAAGAGTAGGAAACATGCCAACTATAAGTAACTATATATGATTGTGATCAATAGTTCACATTAGTTCACTACTCCATAGTAACTATGTTGTCCATCCTAATTTTGTGGTCAAGATTTACCATCCAAAAACCAGGGCTAGTAGTGAACCCATCCCAACAGTCACACTGCCGACTGGTCATGGAGATTCACGCTTTGGGGTACAGGGACGCACAGCCCAGTGGGGCAAAACTTACAGTTTTGTCAAAGTTCCCACGATTGATCCTGGTTCGTCCCCTGAATGACACACCAAATAGAGGGGCCAAGCAACTATTAAGAGACTCGAGGTTTTGCCTGTGCCATTTGTGCGTTTCCTCATGGATCAATCCAAGGATTCCAAATTGGCGATGATCATCTCCAACATGAACCACGCCATCATAGTGCCTAAAATTATCGACCAAATGTTCATGATTGGATATTGACGATATTGATTTATGATATATAGTGAATCTTTGTGGAACCTTGCAATGTAGGTATGTTCATTCCGAAAATTCCAAGCCAACAGACACTTGGGCATCTTACACTAATCGGATACCAACAAAGGTACGAGTACTCTCTTTCCCCTAAAGTTTTCTCATTGTCGCAATACAGATTTCTGAGGAAATGCCTAATGAATAGGAAAAAATCGGAACAAACTAGTTCATCAGCAGCTCAAATACGGGTGAGCTCAATGGAAAGCAAATAGTGCGGTTCAAAAAGGGTTTCTATAAATGTCCTCACTTCTTCCAATTACCAAAACCAGGTAGCTGGCATAACCAGCTGCAAGACTAAGCCCTTTCACCCAAATCGGGATCCGATTCGGGGCATGATAAAGCTTGATGGTCTCTACTGAACCTTTCCAAACAGTAAGACTCTTGGATATGCTTGGCAGGTACGGGACCTCGCCTACCCTTTCCACATAAGCAAATTACCAACCACTAGTTGACGGTCTCAGCATGTCTCAGCTGCAGATCTCATGTCACCCAAGCGCTGAAGAACTATGACCACCTGCTCGGAACACGCTGCCGCTCGCTCCAACGGAAAGTCTTCAGCTCTTGATGCTCCGTTGGTTGGTCATGACTCAGGGTGCGTCCACTTGGTCATTCCTGGCCCCCGGGTGATTCCATGTTGCTACCAACCATTCTGATCAACCGCACCGGTATTTACCATCAAACATTGGCCAACCGCGGTCTACGCCGTGATTAGTTGGTTGGTTTCCCTATTAATAGTAAGTGGGGATTATTGGACGTTTAGTAGGTACCACCATGGCTATCGACAAACCCGATAAGGTGATTTCTCAAAATAGCGGCACCCCCAGTTCTCATCCAATATTAACCATCTGTAACAATGCTCATTCGGTTGCAACCAGGTGTTGTCCAGTTGGGTTCCAATCCTGGATGCAAATGGATTGGCATAATAATAAACGAGCATTTTTTGGGGACTCCCCCATTTTGAAAAACCACCATATGATGAGCCTAAACAACCTACAAACCATCCTCATGGATCGCCTCGCCACCCGCATCTTCAATGCGCTTGGCTTCATCCTGGGAGTGGTGGTCTCCTTGGGACCTCAGGGGTGACCTTGGATGAAGCGAGCCACCCCTGGTTGATTCATAGGGGGTATCCCCTCGTTAAGCCAACTGCTTTCCAACTAAGCCATGGTACCCTCCAATTTATCAACCTATGGTTTATTAATCCGGGGTTGACACCATGTTTTCGCAGTTGTTGCAGTAGCCGGATCAGCTACAGGCTACTCATGAGTTGTAGTTCAAGAGGAGTATGTTGCACACGAAACAGCTACTTAGCAATGGTCCTGCACCGGTTCCTTGCATTTGAATCACCACCCAGTAGTGTGTCCGGTGTCCAATCACCTTAATCTTTTTGTTGAGATCCCAACAAGTAACTTGAACGCCTCCAATTAGCAACCTAGGGTCCAACGTAGAGCTGAAACCTCTGGTCCGCCACACTGCTTCAGCTGTCGGGGAGCTCCATTTCAGTGGTGCTAGGAGGTTCATGAACTAATCATCGATCAACCATCATCAATTATTCAATTAATCAGCATCATAATTAACTAACCATCATCGACTAACCATCCTTAACTGGAATCTCACAGATCATTTGGCCTCTACCCCGTTGCGTCGCCGGGATATGACCGCTGAAAAAAGGCATTAGCGAATGTTGGGATCCTCAGCTTGAGGATGATAATCAAATCTCCTAAAATCAGCAACCTAAACCGGACTGGTTGACACTGTTCAAAGGCGCATAGGTAGCTCCGAACATTTTGGACCAGTGTCTGTAAAATTATGTATAGTTATATATATATATATGCTATGTATGTAAATGTGATATGCTATGTATATAAATGTGTAATATGTACATAAATAAATAAATATATATATATATATATGTAGTACATCAGAAGTTTTTGTTGCGGGTACAATTTGAAATGCAATATTACATATGTATGTACATATATATAGATGCATATACACATATATACGTCGGTATGTAGATCTGCTAAATCGATGCTATCCAGGCGTATGTAGACATATGAAGACATGCATACGGCAAATCTTTTGATACGCATCGATCTCAAGATGTATACATATGTACACTATATATACACACATACCACCCATGCAAATTTGCACTCAAGGAGAAGCCTTGAGGCTTCTTTTCTTTGCCGGTCGCCGCCTCCCAGCCATCAACATCCAGTTCCTCAACAACAAATCGAACACTTGATCATCAAACCTTCAGAACAATTATCCAACCACTTATCCAACCAATCATCAAACCATCATCAAACCATTGACCATCATTTAGCCACCAGTATCAATATGTATCAATTAACCATCCCTGCACTGCTGCGCACCGGCTGTGCCTGGCGATCTGGGCGATGGATGTTGGTCAGCTGACTGATCACCCAGGGTGCTGCGGGGCTCACGCGATGAGCCAAGACCTTGGCGATCCCAAGGGATCCCGGGGGAAGTCACTGGGGGGGTTGGGGATAAGGCTAGGGATAAGTGGTTAAGTGGTTAAGAGATGGTGAAATGATGGGTTGATGGTTCTGAGAAACGGTTGAATGATGGGATTGAATGATGAATCTATCACAGGAATCAGGAATCTATTGTTTTTCCTCTTCAAATTCAATAGATTACATAGTCCATTAGTCCATTTGTTTGGAAAAACATCTATCAACAGAGTTTTGTTTGGATTTATTTCATCCCTGCGATCATCATTTCACCATTTTCCACACACGTTTTCGCCCCATTTGGCTGTGGGTCAGTTCACCCTGTACCCCTGCTTCCCCTATCATTAACCATTGTTTTCCCTTTGATCTGGTTGGTCATTATAAGCCATAAACTTGATCGTGAACTGCTTGACCCAGCTCGCCATCGTTGTATATCCTGTATAATTGTAAGTTATCATCCCCTATCATTAACCATCAAACACCTATTGTTGGTTGGTTAACTGCTTGACCCATAGCCATACATAGCTGATATATCCCTTATATCCCCTACTATTGTTAGTTATTATACCCTTTTATTAACCATGTACCATTGGTTGGTTGGTTAATATTGACCCACAGCCATTTGGTAACAATATTGACCCGGTCTCTCGCCATTGATCCATTCACCGCCCTCAGCGAAGCCAAGGGCAGCGCCGCGATGGAATCGCCCAGGTGAGCCGAGCGCACACGCCAGGTGGAGGAGGCTGGACCTGGACGCCCACCGGCGGCCCCGGGGGTGGACACCGGTGAAGGAGGGCCGGCCCACCATGGTTCGGTGAAGTGGGTGGGGTGATAGGATTAATGGTGGTTTAATGATAGAGTTACTGATTGATGAATGATTCAATGATGGCTTGTTGTTTTTGAAAGTTCACAACACCGGTATGTGAATTCGATGGAATGTTTGTGTGTGTGCGTGCGTGTGTCACAGGAGTAAAAAACTGATGGCTGCTGATGACTATTGATGGTTGCTGATGGTTTTGATGGCTAATCAATATCTGGTTGGTGGTTTCAACCGCTCGTCCAAATATGAGTTCATCAACCAACCATCCTGAATATTCGGCAAATAGCCAAAAAATGTCAATGAAGCCACCGACTCGATATCATTGTTGGTTTTCGCCCATACTTGAGCACCTGCTTAACCATGGTTAACCGTAGAAAATCACCATGGTTTCCCTACAACCCTACAAAACCACCAGCCAAACAACCATCATCAACCATCATGGAGATCCTGGCCCAGCTTGGCTCGGTGATTGTTCATGGTAGGAAGCCTGGACCTGCCAACCGTGCAAAACGCATGCCCAAGCCACGACACTGGGGGGGATTTCCGGCCTTTCAAACATGAGGATGAAACCAACTAACCAACTGATAAAATGATGGCTTTCCTTAGCCAGCTTTGATTGAAAAACATTACAGAAAACCAACATGTTCCCCCAAAAACCAGAAAACTAACCAACTTTATTGCCTAAGAGATTTGAAATTTTGTTTTACAACTGATATGTAACCCTTACTGATAACTTATACCACTACTGTACTGAGAATGTGCCTGCTTCATGATATGGCACCAACTCACTGACTAGTACGGCTTTCAAGTAACCTGCTGAAAGTGTTTTCCCTCAATTTCCCGCCTCAACCGTCATTTATCATCATCAAGCATTAACTTCTATACAACAATGACCGGGCAAAAAGATTAGCCATTACTAGCCACTCTTAGCCACCCGAATGCACCAGTCAAGTAGGCTCCCACGCTATCAAGCATCAAGACCGTCATGGTGGTTCCAGACATGTTGGCCTGTGAGTCGCCAGGAGTGCCAGGACACCGAGTGTAATGAGCAAACATGGCATGAATGTGACTGGCAATCAGGATATGTAGATAACGAATTCTGCAATATTTAGCAAAATTAGTGCACGTTAATTTCGTCACTCACAAAAATGCTTATCTAAATCATCAGCGAAATAGCTATGCAATACGAAATAAGTACGGCTATATGAAGAATAAACTGGTTATAAATACACATCCACTAAGGGCTAATAAATATTCACTATTATCCATAACCCATAATGGTAAAATAAATGATATACAATTTCACCCATAAACATTATCTATTCTCCCACATGCATACTTTCAATATTCATTTACCCACTATTATCAATAGCCCACCATGGCATTATCAAAAAAATCGATTTTAAACAAATGGCAGTGGGTCAAAACCCTGTACCCCTGGTTCCCCTACTATTAGCCATTGTTTTCCCTATGAAATTGTTGGTGGAAATCCCCCATGAACGTTGGTTGCTTAATATTGACCCATAGCCAAAAAAAATGTACCGGATATTGGTTATCCACCCCACGGCTGCGAGGTTGCTGGGTTCGCCCATTGGATCCACCGCGCACCTTCTCGGCCATGTCTGCGTCCAGCTGACACTCTCGACATAACATCGTGACCTGGGGGGTCGTCCCTGGTGAGGTGTCGCTGGGGACCAGGTCTGGCTATGGCTATGGCATGCCGTGTTTTACAGGGGGCTTATTACAGGGGATTTGGGTGTTTCTCAAGTCCTAGGGGCCCTAAATCATCCATGAATAGTCATTTCTGGTAAGAAACCCAGCATTTTTGGGGTCCTCTATTTTGAGAAACCACCATTTGGGAAAATACACCTGGGCAAATAGCCCTCTTTGATTTGACAACTACCAGGGGTTGCATTTCTTTTCCGCAAATACAAGTGATAGGTGTGAAGTATGGCTAAGGCTCAACAGGGTGACTGATCACTGGTGGGCCCCAGGATCAACAGCTACTCCGTGGTGGTTTCGCTGCGGTTGAGGAACCTGCAGTAGCTGGCCAATGGAGTTCATGAAGGTGTCGAGAAACATGCTGTTCTTCGTGATGCTGCAAAGTAGAAGCTGGACGTATCTTCTTTTTCCAAGATCCATCTGAGACTGAGTAAAGCCCCCATGACACTGAATATCCCTTCATCAAGGACTTCTGAGTTTGCTCGATATCCTTTCATCAAGGACGGCTGAGTTTACTCAATATCCTTTTATCAAGGACGGCTGAGTTTATCCTTTCATCAAGGATGGCTGCGTTTACTCAATATCCTTTCCTCAAGGACGGCTGAGTTTACTGATTTTTTTTTCCTCAAGGACGCCTAAGTTTATCCTTTCATCAAGGATGGCTGAGTTTATCCTTTCATCAAGGACGGCTGAGTTTACTGAATATACTCTCATCAAGGACAACTGAGTTTATCCTTTCATCAAGGACGGCTGAGTTTACTCAATATCCTTTCCCCAAGGACGCAGAGTCTATCCTTTCATCAAGGACGGCTGCGTTTACTCAATATCCTTTCCCTTAGGACGGCTAAGTTTATCCTTTCATCAAGGATGGCTGAGTTTACTCAATATCCTTTCACCAAGGACGGCTGAGTTTACTGATTTTTTTTTCCTCAAGGACGTCTGAGTTTATCCTTTCATCAAGGATGGCTGAGTTTACTGAATATCCTTTCTTCAAGGACGGCTGAGTATATCCTTTCATCAAGGATGGCTGAGTTTACTCAATATCCTTTCATCAAGGACGGCTGAGTTTACTCAATATCCTTTCCCCAAGGACGCAGAGTCTATCCTTTCATCAAGGACGGCTGCGTTTACTCAATATCCTTTCCCTTAGGACGGCTAAGTTTATCCTTTCATCAAGGATGGCTGAGTTTACTCAATATCCTTTCACCAAGGACGGCTGAGTTTACTGATTTTTTTTTCCTCAAGGACGTCTGAGTTTATCCTTTCATCAAGGATGGCTGAGTTTACT
>VSDK01007696.1:131423-149454 GCA_009767595.1 Symbiodinium kawagutii | reverse complement strand
CAAGGACGGCTGAGTTTACTCAATATCCTTTCCCCAAGGACGCAGAGTCTATCCTTTCATCAAGGACGGCTGCGTTTACTCAATATCCTTTCCCTTAGGACGGCTAAGTTTATCCTTTCATCAAGGATGGCTGAGTTTACTCAATATCCTTTCACCAAGGACGGCTGAGTTTACTCAATATCCTTTCATCAAGGACGGCTGAGTTTACTGATTTTTTTTTCCTCAAGGACGGCTAAGTTGATCCTTTCATCAAGGATGGCTGAGTTTATCCTTTCATCAAGGACGGCTGCGTTTACTCAATATCCTTTCATCAAGGTCTGCCTGGCAGCTGCTAGGTGGGCTGAGTTGCCCCTGCCCCGTTTTTCACGGACTTCTCCCAGCTCTCCGGGTCTGCTCGCAAACCCTCCAGGATGGTCCCGGGCAGGTGCTCCTGCGATGCCGCAAACATGTGCATATACTTATATATATACATATATATTTATATATATATATATAGATATATATTTATATAGATATATATATATATAGATTTATATGTATAGAGAGAGAGAGAGAGGGATCGCATAGAGAACTACATCCCGAGCAATTGGGATTTAATGACGGTGCCCCCGGGGAAGCTGATGTCTATCGGAGCGAACCTAGGTGAGGACACTCCCTCCACAGATATCCTGGCGCGGTATAGTGACTATTTGTTTGTAGGCCTCAACTGTGAAGACGCCCTTAAGAGTAATCTGGAGAGACTCTTTACCCGTGATGGAGCATATGCCAATCCAAGGCAGGTTGAAGCTGCCTTTGATGTCCCTGGGTGGGCGCCTCCTGGCCAAGTAAGCCATACCTATCATCAAGCATGGTTCCAATCCATTGTTGAGCGGAGTGCATACCCCATTCATTTTCTGTTTTAATTTGCATATATATATATATTTCAATATATATATTTCAATATATATATATTTCAATATATATATTTCAATATATATATATATATAAATATCATGTTCATATCTATACATATATATTTTTCTATTTTACTCAACATTTATCTGTTTATTTTGTTCACATGTTCACGTATGAAAACACATGTATGTGTATACATGATGGCAAATGAAGGTCACCGACCAGGTCACTGATGGGTAAAAGTAGTCAGAATGATAGCGATTAAAGCTGTGGGCAATAGTTGAGAATGGACGGGTAGATCTACAAGTATATCATCTGTAGACATTTCTGTATATCCATATGCTTCTTTGTGTGTCCAGGCATATCATGCTGTGAACCTATGCATGCTGCTTCTATGGATGTATGTGTAGGAATGCAATGTGATGTAGTGAAATGTAGCGTGATGTATTGCATGTATACTTTCATGTGTGTAAGGATCTATTGACGGGTGTGTGCGTAGGTGTGTAAGTTCAAAACAATTACAATATATACGTACGCGATTGCAAATGTCTATCCATTTGTGCATGCATATTTATTTGCCTGTGTATATACAGACATTTTGGTGTAGCCGCGTGAATACATACATCTGTAAATCATATCTATGTACGTAATTACATGCATAGGTTCATCTGTAAACAAATAAATCCACATGGAAGAGTCAATAGCATCAAATGATGCATATCCATGCCTAAATAGCACCAAATTATGTATATCCATGGCTATCATCTATCTATCTATCTATCTATCTATCTATCTATCTATATATATATATATATAAATATATACATATATCATAGTATAAATCATGCATATCCTTCCATCCATGCAGACCTGGTGGGACCTCACAGCTGTCCCCTTCGTTCCCCGCGAACGGTCGTTCCTGTGCGAAGTGTGCCACACAATGGCCGTATGGACCATGACCTGGACACGGTGCCGGGAGGATGGGAAGGTACAACGCAAACACAGCCGAGAGAATTCGGCACAGGATGGCATGCGTTTAATGATTAATTCAGTATTAATAGTTGCTTGTGCCATCAATTGTTTATAATGGCATAAGCAACTATACATGAATCATAGGATGGCATAAGCAACTATTAATACTTAATATACCACTATTAATCAATTAGTTACTAATGGTATAATCACTATAATCAATAATTATCAATTGTAGGATACTAATGGTATAATCAGTAATGCATGTGTTTTTTAGCCTCATGGAAGGTATACCCTTTGGTGAATTGGATGGTGAGTCATAGGAATTATACCATAAGCAATAGGATGGTATAGTCAACAATTCTTAATGGATGGCATAATCAGTTATTCACAATATGGTAATAGCAATGGCAAAAAGGATTAATATCATTGTTATATCACTTCTATAGAAACAATTCTTAAATCATCAGGTATATTCTGAAGCAACAAGACATATTATATCATAGGAATCATTTAGGAACAAGCTTCTTATGTCTAGGATGGGTTTCTCAAAAAGGATTAATAAGACGAATGATTAATTGGGTAATCATGGCAACTATGAGGGGAATCATACGATAATATGTTATATATCTATATATATATATACTTGATTGAAATTAAAATGATGTAGTCTAGTCTATTTGGCTAGTTAGATGAATGGTTAATTAACACATGGTACTATCTAATACAAGTATTGGAATACCAATTCTGCTAATTGCATCCTAGGCATAATATCTAAGGCAACTAACAAACTGGTATTGTGATCGTCGAATCATTATGATAATACCATTGACAATTTTCTTGTGCTTGCGAACCTTGTTACGACAATGACTAACTACTTATTAAAGTTATGGGGTTTCAGTTACTATCATTAATTCTTACAATTAAACTAGTCTATAAACCAGTAACATACTAATAACTATTTAAAACTATTGCTAGTTAGTGCTCAGGAACTAGTAGCCGAGACTATTGACCAGCTGGGAGGATTACCAGAGTAACTTGGCCAGTAGTGATGCTTGACAATCCTTAAACAAATGGAGAATAATGCTGCTTGAAAATGGTTCGTGACGGCTAATCAATTGCAATCGGCAAATGCTGGTTAACAATGGCTAATCCTGGCTATAAAACGTTGAAGAAAGCAAAACGGATCGACATCGAAACCTTGATCATTGATGTAAAAACAAGTCTTAGCAATATTGGCAATGATGACCTGAAAGTTCTATCTTGAGAGGCACCAGTGGATTGACATCAAATTTCTTGGCGCTTGTCAGCAAAGCTCCCCTCACGTTCTTCAACCATATAGCCCAGCCCATTACTTGGCCTCAGCTGAATGTATTGAATCTGGGGGACCCTTTACCGATAAGCAAGATCTGCTGTACCGATCATTGCTTTCCGCAGTTGGTGGACCATCCCCCGGCTGAATTAATGATGGCACTTTCCGCCATAAAAGTGGCGGTTGAAACACCAACAGTTCCCTTCTCATGTTCACATCCAACTGCTCTTCATTCACCAAGCACTTACCACTGGTCTTCACTTAGTTTATTGTTCTGTGCCAATACAAGCCCCTCTTCAATTAGTTTATTGTTAGGTTCCAAGCAACTGTTAAATTTGTCCTATAGCAATTCTTCTTTGTTGCAATAGCACTCCCATAGGAATCCTGCTGCCCAAAGCCATAGAAACCAAGAGTTGCACCGAAGTAGGCTCCGCCTTTTAGTTTCCATTGGGGTACTATATTTCTTGCGCGGTTTCAGCGCTTACCCCTCACACAGCCTTGCCATCCTTGAAGGCTGCTCTATAAGGGTTTGAAGTTCATGGGCTATCATCATCTCCCATCAAAAGATATTTGGAGGTTGGCATCCCCACTTAGTAATTGATTCCTCCTAACCATGGTCAAGGGGGCTAAAACCCACCTTGCAGGGGTGTGTACGATGGTTATCGACCGGCTGTGACCCACCTGCACATTCGAGCAGGTTCATAAGACTCTACAATAATGAACCAACAGCTACGTCTTAACATGACATGTATTTCCTTTGAAATCGGATGGTTATCATTTTACCCCCATCAACGAAGTTCACCGTGAACAAAGCCTTATGCCTTAGTGTCAATTCACCATTCCTGAACCGGTGCCCATCAACCAACCCTTGGGTTAAACCATCTGTCTACGCAGCTGGGACAGCCCAGGCACCATCCAGGATGCCCATGAGCACCGACTCTTTCCGAACCAGCACAAAGAACTCATCCTGTTGAATCAACAAGGTTTGTGCTGCAATTGCCGCTTGGTCGAAGGAGAGGTGACATGTGTGGTTTCTGGAACTGCCAACTGCATGACCACTACAAAGTCGCTATCAGTAGTGTTGGAACATGATCTCCGACAATACTAGTTTGTTGATCATGTTTAGCATCATCAACCAGTTGTTGATTCGTTCAGCATTTGGATGAGCCCGGCGAAGACAATTCACCTCTGAATCGTTCAAAGCAATGGTTGAATGGTGGTTAAACCATATCTAACCGTTAAACAGCATCTAAGTCAGTGGTTAAACCATCTTAAACCATTAAAAAACCTCAAAAACTTATACTAAGCACAGTAATTCCATCTGTTTTTCCTAAATTAAACATCATCAAACCCATCTCCAGTCGTGACCCCTTCCACCGTGAAAAATGACCCCGGAAACTCTCGTCCTGGTTGGGCTGCTCAGGCTTATGCCCGCGGTGGCTCACCACGCCCAAGCAATGTCTCATCCTGCGGGTGGCTTGGGCCCCATCTGGTTGCAACCTCTATAACTCGTGGTTAACGCGTTTTAGTACCTCTATAACTAGTGGTTAACTGGTGGTTAACTAGTGGTTAGCTAATATAGAGGTTAACTAGAGGTTAACCTATAAGTGGTGATTAGTGGTTAGCTAACTAGTGGTTAACTAGTCGTTAGCTAATTTGTTGATATTAGTGGTTTCAACCCATTTGGGTGTGTAAACTAGTTAACTAATAATGTGGCTTACACAAACAAATGGATTAATGAGTGGTAACCGGTTGTAAACCAATATAATTAACCATGTTTAATTGGTGGTTAGCTAGTGGTTCACCACGGTCATAAATGTATATACATTTAGTTACTAGCGATCATACTGGTTGGTGGTTTCAACTCCGCTGAAGAGTATCAGTCAACGAACCAAGCATTCCAAATATTGCGGAAAATAAAAACGCTTGAAACCGCATACTAGTTCTGGTTCTTAAGATACATGGTCGAGATTCTATTCCGACCCATGACGATCAAATTCAACAAAATGATGGACTCTTGAGATTGAGGTTGACCGGTTTTACAATGCCACCGCTGCATGTACAATTTCCCTGATGGACAATTATGAAAGAGGAAACCACCTCCTCCAGTTTTGCCAACACCGCATATGGATGTCGTTCAAAATTGATGGTCAAACAACATTGCACACTCTCATCTATTGCTTTACTTCAAGTCACTCCGATACAGTGCCTGCAGGTCGTGCGGTTCTGGGGTTCGATCCAGCCGTTTGAAACTAGAAAATCTGTATCATTCTGTAGCCGTGTCTGTGGATGTCGCTGGCCAGTGGGTCCTAGCTAACATCAGAAGATTGTTAGCCCTGGGCGAACATAGAAAATCTGGTTGTTCATAGAAAATCTGGTTGTTGGTCCCTGAGCGAACATCAAGAAGATCATGGCCATAGCTACTCTGGAGATGTCCATCTTCCAGCTACCTTGGTGCGGTGCTACGTTGAATTTTGATCCATCCCTCCATAGCTGCTGTGAATCCCGTGCTAAAACTCGAATTCTTAGTGAACATATGGTAAATCCATGTCCCAAAGGCACTAAACATCCAAGTTTGTGGCTGTAAGCCGCGCAAATCCTGAGTATTTCAGTACACATGTCCCCATCGTTGGTTGCTGATGCTGTCTGCCCCGTCAGTTGATGTGGGCAACCCAGACTTGAGCCACTCGCCACCTATTGTAATTGTTATCAAAGCACCATTCTAACCATCCATCAACAGCTACTATCATATAGAACCATTATTGCCCCAGTAGTAACCAGTAGTCATTATATATACCGTTCACCATTACCGACCAATTTACAACCAGTACTGTATCAAGCGTAGCTATCAACCATCACAAACCGTTCATTACCGTCATTCCCACCATTCTGACCAGGCCATCGCACTGGTGACCTTGAAAACTCGCCATCGAAATTCATGGGCTTCGACGAAAAGTAAGGAGCCTAGGGCCAGCTCTCACAGCTGACTCAGGGAACAGGTAGCTGGCTCGTACCTCACGCCTTCGCGGGTTATGTGGGAACACTCGCCTGGTAGAGCCATTCGCTCGTACCTCCAGCTCGCCTTCGCGGGTTATGTATCCCAAAGATAGGAAATTTGTGTATTTTTCAAGCCATAGGGGACCCCGAAATCATCCATTGATAACTAATCATTTGTATTAATAAGCCAGCAATTTTTGAGGTCCCCTATTTTGAGAAAATGCCATTTCTAAATATGCATCCAACATTAGCTGCGTGCACGTTCCTGTAGGAATTGACCAATATCTATGGTTCTATACATATATAGCCCAATGCGATGATCATCCCAAGAGAAATGGTCATCAGTGTTGCCAATACTGTATATTGGCTATGCCATCCGATGCTCACCAACGTAGGTTACGACTCCCACTCGTTCAAGGGTGGCAAACCTGAAAGGTCGTTCCTAGTAAACTCTGCCAGTTTGGCATTGCCAATTCAGGTTTCAACTGCTAGAAGCCATGGGCACCGGCCATCACTACCACAACAACGACAGCACCACCAATGGCACAGCAACAAGAAACACTTGACAAACACTGGAAAAAAAATCAATGAGCCAACTACCAACAAACCCTTAATGGTGCAGCACCAAACACCGCGACCAACAACCGCCCTGTCCCCGGCTCTGCGACGGGTCACGAAGAAGTCGGATTCTTCCGGCTCGTCACCCCAAAGTGCCAAGACCTTCGCATGGCGAGGTGGCCCATGGGGACAGTTGGTTGGATGGGATGGTAAGGTTAATTGGCTTGGATGGTTTGGGTGGTTTGGTTGGTTTGGTTGGTTTGGTTGGTTGGTTTGTTTAGTTGATTTGGACGGTTTGGTTGGGCAAGTTTCGTTTGTCTGCTGGTTCGCCGAATCGACGGCTAGAAAAAGCACTGTGCAGGATATGAACAGCAAGAGAGATTGCCATATCACGTATGTGACAGTGATGTGTTCATTGATTATGTATACATGCGTAGAGACACCGAGTAACGATTTCAACAATGAGACTGACCATGACAGGCGTTTTGTTTGCGTGGTGTTGAGCACGTGGAGGATAGGGAGGAGGAAATGGATACTTGCCGTTCAGCTGACTACGTTTTAAGATCTGATCAGGAGGTGATTGAGGGTACAATGAGGGTACAAAAAATTGATAAATTTCTTACTATAAAATATGTAAATAATGATTTGGGTGTACCCCTAGTTTGAGAAACAAGCATACCAGTAATGATGCTTAGCTTGACCAAGGGTACACCATGAATGATGGTGACATCACCGCCCTTGGCGCGCAGCGCGCCTTGCCAGGTGTCTTATCCTCTGCCGGATGTCGCTTGGGATGGATCCTGCTGCGCCGCATGCATCGTTGGGACGTGCCGGGGATCACGAAACAGAATGTCTAGCCCACCATTGTTGGTGTGTAACCCACGTGACCACCAGTTCAGCCAACAGATTGATAGGTGGGAACCTTTGCCAATCCAACCATAGGTGGGGAGCACGAAACAAAAGATTGGGGCAACGTTTTTTTGCATTGTTGGTTGATAACCAACCGATCAACTGGTTGTATTCGCAGCATCAGCCTGGGAGTTACCCAGCTCTGACGAACTAATCTGGTTCAGGCATTGAACGACTCCCCATGAGCGGTTGGCCGTTCGACTATGGCCTCTCAGGAAACATGTTGGTGACCCACAGTCCTGATGATAACCATTGTTTACCATCAAAAACTTGCCTAACCATGCGTTGTTACCCCCATCGAGACTATTTGCCACTATCAACTACTGTTGAGAAGTGTTAATCATAGTTCGTAGCCATTGATAGTCAGTTTGATTTGACTACAGTCAGTATGATTAGTGTTGCCATTACATTAGCCAGTTGATAACCTATCTAACTATGCACCATGATCATTAGCCATTATCTATGAGCCATTACCATTCGCCATTCGTAACCATACTTATCAGCAATTGCTAACCATATAGTCCAAACAATCATCCATTGTTAGATTTTGTCAGCCATTGATAATCATGATTGTTTACATAAATCAATGCTTGTTTGAACTGTATATGTCAATTAGTATCACCATTCTTATTACCAAGAATTTGTCAACCAATTGAAGAATTTCTTTTCGCGGCATTCAGCTCCTGCTTTCAGGATTCAACAGTTCCTTGTCAATGACATCCTCAGCACGGGATTGTCACACTGGAGGCTCATCCTAGGGATTGTTGTTGTGCGTGATAACCATGGTTCCAACTACAACATACTGCAACTACCTAGCTTATAACCAACAAAAACCGTGCCCAGGACCTGTTGATATGTTGAAAAACAGATCCTCAAGCAGCAAAGAATGGCTTAAAAGGTGGCCGAGGGTATAGGTCACAGCGCCATCAAATGGGACCAGCCATGCTAGCGACGTGAGTCACCCCATGGGCCTTGACAATGGATTCATGCCACCCCAGAGTATGTTGTGAAGCAATAAATATGTGTAGGCTGCACTCCCTGACAATCAAGCACCTTCGAATCTTGTGCCTACATGAATCGGCAGATCGAGCCGAAGTAATATCAATCGCCCTTCCAATTTTCCCATATTGAGGTATTAGAAACCGACCTAGCTAACGAGGGGGCCCACCTTGTATTAGTGTTGCTTGGAAATACTGTTTGTCTTTACTATCACTACACTATATTCATACCCATTGTTGCATGCAATAATCATCTGATACTGTAGATGTCCTAATGATCACTTCATATTACTTGATCACGGCAACAAAGGGTACCAATCACGTATTATATGCTGTAGTAGTCACTTGATAACCAGTGATTCTACATCTTATTGTTCATCATTTCGCACTAGACTGTTTGCCTTCGGGTATCCCCAGACTGACTGACCACATCCATCACAAACCCCAAAATGCGAAAAATGCGATCTCCTGAACCAGTGTGAGGCTTACAGTATATTCCACTGACCTCCCCAAGATAGCTTTCCATCACCCTTGCTTCGGACCCATCCCCCCCAGCTGTGCCGAGATGCCACGATGAGATTGTGATGGCAGGCAGTTAACCTGACGCAAAGGGGTCTACAGTTCGTGTTGATCGTTGAGGAATGGTAACAACGGTCATAACAACCTCCAGAAAAATGGGCAACGACTTTTCCATGTCGGGGATGACCATTTCCATTTCCATGCTGTCTGAGAGCGAACCGGGATGACTACAAAAACAAAATGTTGTGCGTGTTGATCAGTGGGGTACATCCCAAGCAATGATTTTGAAGAGGGAAATCCTTGGTCTGCGGGTATCCTAGTAGCAATCCCTTGTGTGTCGTAAATGAAAACCATCTACTACTGGTCCTTTTTGTAGAATCATTGACCAAACGGGGGTCTGATGTCATTGGAGAATGGACATGCCAAAGTGAGAGATGCGAGTCAACAGTTACGACGGATGTGAAGCCACTTACAGTATCAACTCCAAATCAGGTGTATTCCTAGTTGTGAAAATGTTGACGATGTGATGGTGTAGCCCTTGTCGATATAGGCAAGTATTGAGCTAGGGAATGCTCATTCCCAACGAAGGTGTCTATGCTGTTTCTTTCAAGGAGGCCAAAAAGGAGAACACATGACAACCAACAGCCATGCTCTTGCATAACAGTCACCCAAAATCATGGTATTTCATCAAGAATAGGAATAAAAATCAAGAACTGTATCAAAGATCTGATAGTTGGGATGTCCACATGAGTGCTGGTGATTTGGTTTTTCTCCTTCCGCTCTCTCTCTCTTTCTCTCTCTCTCTCTTTCTTTCTCTCTCTCTCTCTCTCTCTCTCTCTCTGATCTCTTTTTAAAATGTTCCACTGGACCAGTGACCGCACCACACCTGCGTACTCCGAGCGTCTCAACCTTGGGCAAATGCATGAAAAAATGAGGTGCCTTCCACATCCTGCAGTTAGTTCAACCCAGGGCAGTTGGTAAAACCAAGAAACTCAGGTTCCAGATCCTCTATTGGCTGGCAAATGGCAACCTTCATGATTTTCCGTGGATCATGTCATGCTCAAACCCTGGAAACTTGTCTGCGTTTGGATCATGCGTATCAACAAAGACCTCCCAGGGAGGTCACCTCCCTTTCATTTTTTTGTATGCCAAGCATTTATATGCTGAGTACTATCACATTAGTGTGAGAAACATCTTACTTGCTGTTGTGAGTTGATATCCCGGGTTCAGGTTGATCTCAACATGAGAAACAACTATAGCGATCACATGTTTGACACTGATCACCAAAGTGGTGGGCAAACAATGTTGACCAATCACGACTGTGGGTCGATTGGTACCGGCAAAATACCCTGTGGTAAACTAACCTGGCGATGGAAAATCCACCAGTAGTGGGAAAACCGCGGGAAATCATCCATTTACGGTGGAATTTCTATTCCCGCGTTCCCTTAGTCTACCAAAGGATATTTTGAATCGAACATGGGTTACTTTTCTCTGTGAGGGGACGAAGTCAGCCTCTGCCCTTGAACCCCTAGGGTCCTGTCCACATTCTGAACAGAATCGTCTAAGCGGGGATGTTTTGCAGTGTTTGGACTCGCACCCAAATGGGTCATTGGCAAGTACACAAACTAATGGCCTAATTAGACCACCTTGAGTTTGTGTGGTTATGTCATTAGATCTGCAAAATTCAACCACTGAACATCCCAACAGCGCCTCAGGATTGGGGGATCGGGATACGTTCACAGCCAAGGTAGTAGGGTAGGTCAAATTGATTGCTGCATGTGGCAGAATTCTGGCGTGGTTCTCATGTTGACCATATGCTTGGTTGGCCAGTTGTAATCGATAAATGATTATTGGTTATCAATATGGTTAACCAGAATGTGGTTAACAATCAGATTGTGGTGGTTTCTCAAAATAGGGACCCCCAAAAAATGGTTGGTTTACGTAGTGCTGTAAATGATGCATATTGGGGGATTTAGGGGTACCCTATGGCTTCAGAAACACCCATATGGATATGTTCGCAAACCGTATGAACCACCTTCTGCTTGTGAGAATGAACCAAATAAATGTTCATCAATCCCCATCATCGGTGAGAATAAACCATGTATAGTCCGCATTAATTCCTAAACAAGTGGCTATATATCCATAATATCAACATGGTCCACCAATGGTTTGAAATCAACATTAGTCCCTATAAATCGATTTTAAATCCATTACATCCCATAAATAATTGACTAAATCATTGCTCCAAATAATGATCCATTGATTAATCATTGGCTACATAATTTACTACATCCATTACCTCCCATAAATAAACAATCAACCAGAAGTTACTTTACTGTGTTGTTTAACCATTCTTGTTGGTTATCATCCCCTATCATTTACCATTATTAACCAGGGTCAAACCTCACCAACCAGGTACATTATTAATTATTATCTGTTGATCACTAGCCCCTAGCAACATGGTTAACCACTGGTCCACCCTGGTCCAGCCCCAAAAGGGGCTCGCGCCATGGCGGACGCAGGCCTCGGTTACGGTGGACTCACCCAGGAACAGGTTGACACGTGACCCGTGCGTTTCTCTCTGGGCTTCAGGTTGAATAAGCAAGCAGATGGTCAATCTACATGGAGCGATTGATGGTTAGTAGATGGTCAGTAGATGGTTAATTGACTCAACTAGATAGGGTAAGCACGTGAGAGAAATGGTGAATAGATGGTAGGTCATCAAATGGTTCATCAAATGGTTCATCATGGTCAAATGACTCAACTAGACCAATTGATGGTTAGTAGATGGTGAGTCGAATCGTTGTGAACTGTAGATGATGCTTAATTGATGGCTATAAACGGCTGATGGCCATTTGAGAAGAGAGTGAATATCTACATTGAAATGATGTTAATGAGCTTTCATGGTTGATGTTTTTGAATGACAAATATCTGAATAATCACTAGAAACGGCTGCCAATGCTTCATTTGGGTTAATTCTCTGATGCAATTTCAACAAATCATTGGAGATCTAGCTGCTAACGAACCAGCATCATCACTAATGTTTACCATCAATAGCTGGTGCTTCAACATCTGGGGAGGCTTGGTGCACTGAGCTGCGGAGATGTGAACATGATCAGTTTCCTGGGAGCAGGAAGACTTCGATCCTGGTTGGGTCCTTTCCACCCCCAACAACCAACCGCTCCAAGCTGGTTGGTGGTTTCAACCCCCATGATAAATATTAGTTGGGAAAATAAGCAACAAGTTTAAAATCATCAAGCAGCAAATATTAGTCAACATCGAAAAACAATGTTAAACAATTCGCAGGATCTTACTGCTGAGAAACCAACGGATTCTCTTTTGCTCATCAAAATGATGGACTGTTGGCTGCGATTTTTCGAATTCCAGCTGCCATACCCTGGCTAACCACAAGCATGTCATCATTAAGGGTGCACCATAGAAGTGCGGATCACCTGGCAACGTCCCAGCTATGACATATATGAATAGGCTGTCCCGGGTGGTTGCTCCATTCAATGAGATGGGTGCCCCATTTACGATGTCACATGTATGATGGGTATAATGGGTATGGCACATTGTAAATGATGTATGGCCATCATATGGGTATGGATTGATGCCCTTTCCCAAAAAAAAAACATCAATCACTCATATATCATATATAGTAAAATGATGCCCCATTGTCAAAATGACGTCCATTTATAAACCCAACCTCAACCAAATACACCGCTGTTGGTGACTGACGTCCAGCCAAGAAGCCTGCGCAAGTGGGTCACGGGTGAACTAATTCGCTGGCACAGGGCTATGGAAAACCCCTGGGCTCCTGTTGATGTGAGCTGCTTGGCTGTTGGCTCGTGCTTCTCCGGGGATTCTCACCTAGATCTCTGCTTGGTGCTGACACGCTTTATGTAGGGGATCCACCCGTTTTTGCAGGGGTGAATTTGCTCACCTGCTTGAGAAATTGTGATTCACCAGTTCACTGAAGCTGCGCTGTGATTGTCACGCGCAAATTATGCCTGCAAGCTGGTGCTAGACTTCACTTGCTAAAACTTGTGCCGAAACTTCTGCTTCCGATTTTCAGTGAGTCCTTTGGTTGGCAACCAGAAAATATATATCACAAACCGGTGACACCCTCAAAGGGTGAGAACCAAATGATCATGATGTAGATGGGTAGGTGGACAGAAAAAAAGAATGCAACAGATTCTGTCTTGTTCTGTTTATTCAAATGTATAGACATGAATTAGTTAATTTTGTATCGAGAACACGGGTATATCTGTTCTCCGTCACGAAGGATCGGTGGCACAGTTTTTCACAGCGAGTTGGGTGCTACTTGTAGGGAAACAGTTCCCCCACAAATTGATAAGTTGAAGCACACATGAAAGTTGGAGAACGCAACGCTGTAAGTCCCTGGTGAGGCAGGTTCATAAAGCAACCATCATCGATGACATCGTTCTTTACCAACCATCATCAACCATCATTGACGGTCACGACTCTTGAACATCATTTACTGACATGATTATGGACTGACCTAACCATTAGCCGTTCAACCAACCATGTAACCGACCAACATGCAGCTTGATTCTACCGAGAACTACCTCTGGCTCGGTGCTCGTTTTGGGCGCGGCCTGGGATCACCAATGATGGGGGAACAAGAAATGGATCACCAATAGTCAGTGGTTTATTTATGTTATTTGATGTGTGATTAATGGATGATCAATTAATGACTTGATAATGATGAATAATGTGTATTTAATGTTTGAATAGATGGATGATCATTTTGATGCCTGGTTAATTCATGGATAATTAGCGGTGATGATGATCATATGATATACTCATGATGTAGATTGGTAGATGGATAGATAAACTTATGTTTTATGTAGATGCTATTTTGATATACTGTAGATTGTGTGACAAATTCTGATGATCTGTTTGTAGTATATACAAATGTATCGAGATACATATCGAGATGCATTAGATCAAATTAAATCAGACTGTATCAAATTGGATTTTAATCCAAACAAATCTGGAAAGAAGCACACGACACGACCTGATTTTAGCTTTAGCAGCTTTCATGTCACCACCAATCCCATGGCTTGTTTGTGTAAACATGTCCAGAGAAGAAAAAAAACACCAGTGGCGTGTAAAAAAAAGGCAACAACTTTGTCTTGTTGAGGTGGCAGCGGTGATGATGATGATGATTATGATGATGATGATGATGATGATGATGATGATGATGATGATGACTAATTTGAAAAATATGATGGTTGTGATTAATATACAGATTTTGATGATTATGATTCTGATCATTATGATAATTATGATCATTATTATGATTATGATTATTATGATAATTGTGATGATTATGATGATTATGATGTTTATGATGATTATGAAGAGTACGATCATGATGTGGAGCAACAAACGAACCATGCAAAGTTCTGAGCTCGCTCGTTGGCATCGTAAATGTGGTTTCACAAAGGTATTCCGAGAATGCATCTTCACACTCCCCTCTCAACCAACAGAGTCATGCTCATTCAAGCCTTTCAAGCCTGGCGGCATCTGCGCATCATGTGCAGCTCACTGAGAGCCACCCCACGGTCAAGGTTCTGAGACTGTTTACCAGGCCAGCCCGCTCCAAACTCTGGTTGAAGCCTTTTCCAAAAGTCAAATTCTGAAGATTGCCTGGCAGCGTCACCTGCTCCAAACTCTGGTTGAAATTAGCTCCAAACCTCAGATTCTTGAGCTTGCTCGGCAGAGTGACTCGCTCCAAACTCTGGTTGAAGCCATCTCCAAAAGTTAGATTCTGGAGATTGCTTGGCAGGGTCACTTGCTCCAAATCCTGATTGAATTCACCTCCGAAAGTCAGATTCTGAAGATTGCTTGGCAAAGTGACTCCCTCCAAACTCTGATTGAACCAAAAACCAAAAGTCAGATTCTGAAGATTGCCTGGCAGCGTCACCTGCTCCAAACTCTGGTTGAAATTAGCTCCAAAAGTGAGATTCTGGAGATTGCTTGGCAGCGTCACTCGCTCCAAACTCTGGTTGAAACTTCCTCCAAAAGTCAGACTCTTGAGATTGCTTGGCAGAGTGACTCGTTCCAAACTCTGGTTGAAGCCAACTTGATAGGGATCAAGACGGCCACCAAACGTCAGATCCTGAAGATTGCTTGGCAGCGTCACTCGCTCCAAACTTTGTTTGAAACTATCTCCAAATGTCAGATTTTGAAGCCTGCTTGGCAGCATCACTCCTTCCAAACTCTGGTTGAAGTCATGTCCAAAAGTCAGATTCTGAAGATTGCTTGGCAGCGTCACTCCCTCCAAACTCTGGTTGAAGTGCGTTCCAAAAGTCAGATTCTGAAGATTGCTTGGCAGCGTCACTCCCTCCAAACTCTGGTTGAAGTGCGTTCCAAAAGTCAGATTCTTGAGATTGCTTGGCAAAGTGACTCCCTCCAAACTCTGGCTGAAACAATCTCCAAAAGTCAGTTTCTGAAGATTGCTTGGCAGCGTCACTCGCTCCAAACTCTGATTGAAATAATATCCAAAACTCAGATTCTGAATATTGCTTGGTAGCGTCACTCGCTCCAAACTCTGGTCAAAATGAAATCCAAAAATTAGATTCTGAAGATTGCTTGGCAAAGTGACTCCCTCCAAACTCTGGTTGAAGTCACGTCTATCAAACATCCAATCCACAGTATCGTAATCAAAAGTCAGATCCTGAAGATTGCTTGGCAGCGTCACTCGCTCCAAACTCTGCTTGAATTCAGCTCCAAAAGTCAGATTCTGAAGCTTGCTTGGCAGCGTCACTCCCTCCAAACTCTGGTTGAATTCAGTTCCAAAAGTCAGATTCTTGAGATTGCTTGGCAGAGTGACCCCTTCAAAACTCTGGTTGAAATTCTCTCCAAAAGTCAGATTCTGGAGATTGATTGGCAGAGTGACCCCTTCCAAACTCTGGTTGAAATTCTCTCCAAAAGTCAGATTCTGGAGATTGATTGGCAGAGTGACCCCTTCCAAACTCTGGTTGAAGTCATGCCCAAAAGTGAGATTCTGGAGATTGCTTGGCAGGGTCGCTTGCTGCAAACTCTGGTTGAAGTCACGTCCAAAAGTCAAATTCTTTAGATTGCTCGGCAAAGTGACTCCCTCCAAACTCTGGTTGAAACGACCTCCCAAAGTCAGATTCTGAAGATTGCCTGGCAGCCTCACTCGCTCCAAACTCTGGTTGAAACTTCCTCGAAAAGTCAGACTCTTGAGATTGCCTGGCAGCCTCACTCGCTCCAAACTCTGGTTGAAATCCTGTCCAAAAGTGAGGGTCTGAAGATTGCTTGGGAGGGCAACTTGCTCCAAACTGTGGTCAAACCTGTGTTCCAAGGTCAAGCTCTCCAGGGTGTTGGGTAGATGCTGCAAATAGACACCATGTGAAGCACCATCCAACTTGGTCACGCCTTCCAATGCAGCCCCATCATCAGAAGCTGCACGATTTAGGAAATATTGAAAGGCATAACCCAGATTTGTTGGCAAACGCGTGCAGGTCAGGGTTGCCTCACCGCCCGCAATACCTTGTTCTTCCAGAGTTTGGTGAAGCACAAGCTTCGATTCCTTGTGATACAGCGTGTATTGCGCGCCTGCTTTGCATGGCAGCTGCTCTAAAGCCATCTGGCGGATCTGACGCCCAAGGGTCGATTTCTGAGCTTTCAATGTGATCCCTTCACCCGTCAAACTGAGCACCTGGAGAGTAACAAACGAGGAACTTTCAGCGGCTTCGACATGGCCATCATTGGAATTTGTTCGCTTCATGGTGTTGCACAGCTTCAAGTGACTACCATGATATAGTCATCCTCATGTCATTGCAAATTGGGTGTGGTTCTAGTCATGTGATCCTGCTTCTCCTGTTGGCTGGTCATTCTGATTTTACTGGTGCAACACAACTAGTAGCCAAACAAGCTGTCGTGCGCATGCTACATCTAATGCATACATTGTACAGCAATATCTTATGAACTATGTATGTGGACTGCACTGACTTACACGTGAGAAAACAATCTCAACGTCTCTTCCGCGATTGAAACTGGTCAAAAACATGTCTGCAACATACTTTCCTCGCTGGTTTTACTATTTTTAAACCCAGCTGTATTTGTGGATTCATTAGGTCCATTGTGGTCCATTTATTCTCTCTGGTGGATTCATACCAGGTTTGAGATATGTTTTTCACAAGTTTGCTTCCACGTTCAAAGAGAGATGGAGCCCACGAACCCGAATGCTCACATTCTTTGAAAGACAATCTTGGTGAGACACTCGTTGTAAGACACCCTTTGTAAGACACTCTTTGTGGGACACGCTTGGTGAGACATTGTTCGTAAAACACGCTTTGTGGGCGACTCTTTGTAAGACACTCTTTGAGAGACCCTCTTTGTAAGACAGTCGTGGCGAGACACTCTTGGTGGGAAACTCTTGCTGAGACCCTCTTTGCAAGACACTTTTGGTGAGACACTCTTGGTGGGAAACTCTCGGTGAGACGCTCTTTGTTTGACACTTTTGGTGAGACACTCTTTGTTTGACACTTTTGGTGAGACACTCTTTGTTTGACACTTTTGGTGAGACACTTTTGGTGAGACACTCTTTGTGAGACACTCTTGGTGAAACACTCTTGGTGAGACGCTCTTTGTTTGACACTTTTGGTGAGACACTCTTTGTTTGACACTTTTGGTGAGACACTCTTTGTGAGACACTGTTGGTGAAACACTCTTGGTGGGACACTCTCGGTGAGACGCTCTTTGTTTGACACTTTTGGTGAGACACTCTTTGTAAGACACTCTTGGTGAAACACTCTTGGTGGGACACTTTTGGCAAGCTCTTGGTGAGACACTCTTTGTAAGACACTTTTGGTGG
>VSDK01007696.1:68545-123076 GCA_009767595.1 Symbiodinium kawagutii | reverse complement strand
AGATAGATAGATAGATAGATAGATAGATAGATAGATAGATAGATAGATAGATAGATAGATAGATAGATAGATAGATAGATAGATAGATATAGATAGATAGATAGATAGATAGATAAATAGATAGATAGATAAATAGATAAATAGATAGATAAATAGATAGATAGATCAGATAGATCAGATAGATAGATAGATAGATAGATAGATAGATAGATAGATAGATAGATAGATAGATTGACAGATAGATAGATAGATAGATAGATAGATAGATAGATAGATAGATAGATCAGATAGATAGATAGATAGATAGATAGATAGATAGATAGATAGATAGATAGATAGATAGATAGATAGATAGATGAGTAGATAGATAGATAGATAGATAGATAGATAGATAGATAGATAGATAGATAGATAGATAGATAAGGTAGATAGATAGGTAGATAGATAGATAGATAGATAGATAAATAGATAGATAGATAGGTAGATAGATAGATAGGTAAATAGATAGATAGGTAGATAGATAGATAGATAAATAGATAGATTGATAGATAGATTGACAGATAGGTCGGTAGATAGATAGATAGATAGATAGATAGATAGATAGATAAGAATCATAGAGCAGATTATGTTGATACGTTGATCTGTTCCCCATTGGTAAGAAGGACCCGTGACACCCTCAAAGGGTGAGAACCACGTGATCATGATGTAGATGGGTAGGTGGACAGAAAAAAATAATGCAACAGATTCTGTCTTGTTCTGATTATTCAAATGTATAGAAATGAATTGGTTAATTTTGTATCGAGAACACGGGTATATCTGTTCTCCGTCACGAAGGATCGGTGGCACAGTCTTTCACAGCGAGTTGGGTGCTACTCGTAGGGAAACAGTTCCCCCACAAATTGGTAAGTTGAAGCACACATGAAAGTTGGAGAACGCAACGCTGTAAGTCCCTGGTTAGGCAGGTTCATAAAGCAACCATCATCGATGACATCGTTCTTAACCAACCATCATCAACCATCATTGACGGTCACGATTCTTGAACATCATTTACTGACATGATTATGGACTGACCTAACCATTAGCCGTTCAACCAACCATGTAACCGACCAACATGCAGCTTGATTCTACCGAGAGCTGCCTCTGGCTCGGTGCTCGTTTTGGGCGCAGCCTGGGATCACCAATGATGGGGGGAAAAAGAAATGGATCACCAATAGTCAGTGGTTTATTTATGTTTTTTGATGTGTGATTAATGGATGATCAATTAATGACTTGATAATGATGAATAATGTGTATTTAATGTTTGAATAAATGGATGATCATTTTGATGTCTGGTTAATTCATGGATAATTAGCGGTGATGATGATAATGATGATATACTCATGATGTAGATTGGTAGATGGATAGATAACCTTATGTTTTATGTAGATGCTATTTTGATATACTGTAGATTGTGTGACAAATTCTGATGATCTGTTGGTAGTATATACAAATGTATCGAGATACATATCGAGATGCATTAGATCAAATTAAATCAGACTGTATCAAATTGGATTTTAATCCGGACAAATCTGGAAAGAAGCACACGATACGACCTGATTTTAGCTTTAGCAGCTTTAATGCCACCACCAATCCCATGGCTTGTTTGTGTAAACATGTCCAGAGAAGAAAGAAAAACACCAGTGGCGTGTAAAAAAAGGCAACAACTTTGTCTTGTTGAGGTGGCAGCGGTGATGATGATGATGACGATGATGATGATGATGATGATGATGATGATGATGATGATCATGACTAATATTACTATTACTATTGTCGTTGTTATTCTTACTATGATTACTTTGAAAAATATGATGGTTGTGATTAATATAAAGATTTTGATGATTATGATCATTATGATAATTATGATCATTATTATGATCATGATGATTATGATGATTATGATGATTATGAAGAGTACAATCGTGATGTGGAGCAACAAACGGACCATGCAAAGTTCTGAGCTCGCTCGTTGGCATCGTAAATGTGGCTTCACAAAGGTATTCCAAGAGTGCATCTTCACACTCCCCTCTCAACCAACAGAATCATGCTCATTCAAACCTTTCAAGCCTGGCGGCATCTGCGCATCATGTGCAGCTCACTGAGAGCCACCCCACAGTCAAGGTTCTGAGACTGTTTACCAGGCCAGCCCGCTCCAAACTCTGGTTGAAGCCATTTCCAAAAGTCAAATTCTGAAGATTGCCTGGCAGCCTCACTCGCTCCAAACTCTGGTTGAAGTCATGTCCAAAAGTGAGATTCTGGAGATTGCTTGGCAGGGTCACTTGCTCCAAATCCTGATTGAATTCACCTCCGAAAGTCAGATTCTCGAGATTGATTGGCAAAGTGACTCCCTCCAAACTCTGATTGAACCCAAAACCAAAAGTCAGATTCCGAAGATTGCCTGGCAGCGTCACCTGCTCCAAACTCTGGTTGAAATTAGCTCCAAAAGTCAGATTCTGAAGATTGCCTGGCAGCGTCACTCGCTCCAAACTCTGGTTGAAATTAGCTCCAAAAGTCAGATTCTTTAGCTTGCGTGGCAGCGTCACTCGCTCCAAACTCTGGTTGAAGCCATGTCCAAAAGTCAGACTCTTGAGATTGCTTGGCAGAGTGACTCGTTCCAAACTCTGGTTGAAGCCAACTTGATAGGGATCACGACGGCTACCAAACGTCAGATCCTGAAGATTGCCTGGCAGCGTCACTCGCTCCAAACTTTGTTTGAAACGATCTCCAAAAGTCAGATTTTGAAGCTTGCTTGGCAGCGTCACTCCCTCCAAACTCTGGTTGAATTCAGTTCCAAAAGTCAGATTCTTGAGATTGCTTGGCAAAGTGACTCCCTCCAAACTCTGGTTGAAGTCATGTCCGAAAGTCAGATTCTGAAGATTGCTTGGCAGCGTCACTCGCTCCAAACTCTGGTTGAAATTCTCTCCAAAAGTCAGATTCTGAAGATTGCTTGGCAGCGTCACGCGCTCCAAACTCTCGTTGAAGCACTCTCCAAAAGTCAGATTCTGAAGATTGCTTGGCAGCGTCACTCGCTCCAAACTCTGGTTAAATGCAAATCCAAAACTCAGATTCTGAAGATTGCTTGGTAGCGTCACACGCTCCAAACTCTGGTCAAAATGAGATCCAAAAATTAGATTCTGAAGATTGCTTGGCAAAGTGACTCCCTCCAAACTCTGGTTGAAGCCACATCTATCAAACAACCAACAATCCACCGTATCGTAATCAAAAGTCAGATCCTGAAGATTGCTTGGCAGCGTCACTCGCTCCAAACTCTGCTTGAATTCAGCTCCAAAAGTCAGATTCTGAAGCTTGCTTGGCAGCGTCACTCCCTCCAAACTCTGGTTGAATTCAGTTCCAAAAGTCAGATTCTTGAGATTGCTTGGCAAAGTGACTCCCTCCAAACTCTGATTGAAAGAAAAAACAAAAGTCAGATTGTGAAGATTGCTTGGGAGAGTGACCCCTTCCAAACTCTGGTTGAAGTCATGTCCAAAAGTCAGATTCTGGAGATTGATTGGCAGAGTGACCCCTTCCAAACTCTGGTTGAAGTCATGTCCAAAAATGAGATTCTGGAGATTGCTTGGCAGAGTCGCTTGCTGCAAACTCTGGTTGAAGTCACGTCCAAAAGTCAAATTCTGAAGATTGCTTGGCAGCGTCACTCGCTCCAAACTCTGGTTGAAACGATCTCCAAAAGTCAGATTCTGAAGATTGCCTGGCAGCCTCACTCGCTCCAAACTATGGTTGAAATCCTGTCCAAAAGTGAGGGTCTGAAGATTGCTTGGGAGGGCAACTTGCTCCAAACTGTGGTCAAACCTGTGTTCCAAGGTCAAGCTCTCCAGGGTGTTGGGTAGATGCTGCAAATAGACACCATGTGAAGCACCATCCAACTTCGTCACGCCTTCCAATGCAGCCCCATCATCAGAAGCTGCACGATTTAGGAAATATTGAAAGGCATAACCCAGATTTGTTGGCAAACGCGTGCAGGTCAGGGTTGCCTCACCGCCCGCAATACCTTGTTCTTCCAGAGTTTGGTGAAGCACAAGCTTCGATTCCTTGTGATACAGCGTGTATTGTGCGCCTGCTTTGCATGGCAGCTGCTCTAAAGCCATCTGGCGGATCTGACGCCCAAGGGTCGATTTCTGAGCTTTCAATGTGATCCCTTCACCCGTCAAACTGAGCACCTGGAGAGTAACAAACGAGGAACTTTCAGCGGCTTCGACGTGGCCATCATTGGAATTTGTTCGCTTCATGGTGTTGCACAGCTTCAAGTGACTACCATGATATAGTCATCCTTATGTCATTTCAAAATTGGGTGTGGTTCTAGTCATGTGATCCTGCTTCTCCTGTTGGCTGGTCATTCTGATTTTACTGGTGCAACACAACTAGTAGCCAAACAAGCTGTCGTGCGCATGCTACATCTAATGCATACATTCTACAGCAATATCTTATGAACTATGTATGTGGACTGCACTGACTTACACTTGAGAAAACAATCTCAACGTCTCTTCCGCGATTGAAACTGGTCAAAAACATGTCTGCAACATACTTTCCTCGCTGGTTTTACTATCTTTAAACCCAGCTGTATTTGTGGATTCATTAGGTCCATTGTGGTCCATTTATTCTCTCTGGTGGATTCACACGAGGTTTGAGATATGTTTTTCACAAGTTTGCTTCCACATTCAAAGAGAGAACTATCGCCAGCAGCGGGAACGTCGGTTTTTGCCCTCTGCGGGCGTTTCAGCAAATATCATGATCTCTTGTGGATCCCGGCACTCGTAGAACCACCATAATATAGATGGTAAGAACATAGTGACGTTATTTGATGGTGAATCATGGCTAGTTGATGGCAAAAAATGGAAAATGAACATTAAGTAATGTTTGCTTTTCACCCAATTAGATTGAGCGAACGCAAGAGCGAACCCAAGGCAAGAGGAAAATTAAAAGGAAAGGCAAAGTTGTCCAATCAAGTGGAAACCGGTTCAGGAGTGAAATCTAAAATTTCAGAGCACATGCACCAAACCATGAAAAATGGTCCACAAGAACAGTGACACGTTTGGCGAGGCATGTGGAAGAGAAGCAAGTGTTTGATTGGTTTATCCTTCGGAGACCTATATTATGCCACATTGAGCGGAAAGGGGACACATGTGAATATCCATGCAGGTAGAATTCTAGCAATAGCATTCAGTTCGTACCAAGATACCAAGATATCAAGATATCCCTGGAGACATGTTTAAAGGTAAAGGGTTACCACCAGGGGTTGGGGCAGCTTGCCGTCTCTGAAATTTCTGTAGCGCCAGCACCTCGCTGCACAGCCTGGCCTCCTCTTCCTTCTTGGCATGAAGGGTTGTCAAGGCCGCCTCTTCCTGCGAGGGAACCCCCCAAGTTTGTTCGTTGGTTCATGCATGAGCCCCATGAACGAACCTCATGATCGTTGATGATCGTTGATGATCTTCCAGTCTGGTTGATAATCGTTGATGATCTTTGAGTCTCGTTGACAATCGTTGATGATCTTTGAGTCTCGTTGACAATCGTTGATGATCGTTCATGATCGTTGCTGATGATTGATCATCTGCTTGGTGGTCAATAAGCCATCCCAAAAATCAAGAAATCTTTGCGAATCAACCACCATGCAGTCATGATTGATGATGATTGATGATGGTGGGTGATGCTATGGCAATTTCCTCACCCAGGGCCGGCCCAAAACGATTCCCCCACCAGTCTCTGAGATGACACTGCGTCAGCAGTCACCTGGTCACGGCATGGATTGGGTTCGGCTGGCAAGCGCCGCATGGCGGCTTGCAATAAAGACGGCACTGAGCCTTGATTACCTTGTCCTCGCACGTGCGAAAGCTCAAGGCTGGGAAGACCCGCCAAGTTTCTCCACGGGGAAATCCTCGTGGCCATCGCCGTCATCGCCGCGCCGATGGCACACCTCTGCACAGGTCTCTCGCCTCCGTGTGCAACTTTATCTCAGGTGAAGCACCTGCCCTGGCGTCAAGCCTCACAAGCCGTTGCAAATGTAGGATAAATCATACATTGTAAGATGGTTGGTGCTCAATGAATAAACCTCCATGAGCAATTCTTATTATTGGATGGTTAGTATCACTCATATGGGTCGGTTCATGTCTAGGGTGATGCTAACCATAGACTAACCAACATTGTTAACAGGGTAATTGTATATGCTGGTTTCTCAAAATAGGGATTCCCCAGCTATCATCCCATATTGATCATGGCTACCAACCATTTTTTGGGTCCCCTATTTCAAGAAACCTATATTTACATGGGTCTGTCTCTGTTGATGGTGATACCTACCAACCATCCAACAATAAACATTGTCAACTGGGAAACCCTGGTATCGGGGGTATATCATTAAACAAACCCATATCAATTGCAAAGACTTGCAGGATCATCCCACTTACGCGATCAATACGCATTGTAAATAAGCCACCAGCAGGGCGCAGGGACATACCATGCCTGCTTGTTCGCTCATCTCGGCCTGGGACCCTAAGTGTTGGGTCCCACTGAACGTAGGGGTACAGTTGGCGTTGCTACTTGGGATTCCTGGGATGAGCAATCAAGTTGCAGACCCCTTTTCTGGTGATATCACGTGGCTAGAACCAATGGGAATAGATTCTTACTTCTTACCACTAATTTGATTAACCAATCAAGGTTGGGATATCACAAATCAATAACTCCCCTCCCGTAGATTCTCACCTGGCTAGAAAATCACTGCTGATCGCGAAAGCCGAAATTCAATGCAGTGACATTCGAGCTTTCCAAGCTTTCGCATGGATCAGGGTGGGTACTTAGCCATGAGCGGTGGAATAAACGCAGAAGGACTCCCAGTTCTTTCAAGCCATCACCAGGAATTTGATGGGAGAAAATCCATCTACTTCAGGTCCCTTTTTTAAAAAGAGGTGAGCTTCTACCGGAGAGTAGTATTCTGGTTAGTGGTTTCAACCCCTATGAAGAATATAAGTCAACCAACCATTTGCCAATTCTACCAGGGAAAAACATGTTTCTAATCACCAACTAGGTATTGTTTTTTGATCCCAGTGATGCACAACAGAACTACCCTCATTGAACAAATCGCTGGAAGATCGGCTGCCATCACGTTGCGCTCAGCCGACTCTCCAGCGGCGGTCACCAAAGGGTAACCATGATTAATCACTACCAGCATATATCAACATCTCATGAATGTAACCCATGTATTAATGCATGCAACTTAGTTCATGATTGTTACTCTAGTCCAAAGTATTGCAATATCATGATTGGTGATTTTAGGCACATGAGTGATGATAAATTTATCATAAATACAAAGCATTGTCTATACTATTATCAATCATCAACCATCATTAGCTAGTATTGAACATCATATAATCACAAACCACTATTAAGTATGATGGTGGGTATGAACTACCTATGATGATCATGAATCCCTTTTCTTTTGAGAATAAACCGTTCATAAAATACAGTGAGAACAAACCCACTATAGTGTGCATGAATCCCTAAATGATAACCTAAACAGTGTTTTTCCCAACTAGGAAACCCAAAAAGAAGATGGTTTATTAGTGAAAATGATCAATGTAAGGCATGACAGCTGGGGGAACCTCAAACTGGCTTGAGAAACACCCATATAACGTTCCCATATATGGTTGTTATTTACCCGTTGGTGTTGGTGATTATCTCCTATTAATCCCTATTATCAACCATTATAATTCCCTTGTTCTCGCTTAAGAAACCACCTTACAAGGGATATTCATGCCTTTTATTAGCCATTATAACCCCCTATTAATTATAATCCCCTATATTGCTTATTATCCCTGATCCTTGTGGCTTATTATCCCCTATATGGCTTATTATCCCCTTATACTGCACCATTATAATCCCCTATATGGTTTATAATCCTTAGGTTTATTCTGTTAACCTTGAATGGTTATCCTTAGTATAGTCCCCTTATAGGGAGGAATAAACCTAAGATTATAAACCATATAGGAGATTATTCCTTAGTATAGTCCCCTTATTATCCCTGATCCTCAGCCCCTAACGCTGACTACCCTCCTGATGTGTCGTGGGAGGGCGCTCCTGAAGTCGAGCCAACTCCGACAGCATTTCGGCATCTTCCACACCACCTGGCAGCGGGCGCTGTCGCCCTGGCAACGCTGCGGGGCGTTCACGTCATGATGTTGAATGCTTAGTAAAGTAGGTGAATCCTAGGGTTGACCAAAAATTGGATGGGAAAATTGCCGAAAATATTGGGGAAGTGGTGGTCCCCCAAAAAACCATAAATGGTTTCACTGCTAATCGGAAGATCAATATCTTCTTTTCGGAAAGTGGCAGTAGTTTTGTGGGGTAGCCGCGGCATCGTTTTGTCCGGCACCAAAACCCATTGCTGGCTGCAGGACCCACAAGAATATCACATTGACTTTCAATTGAGCGATCAAAAATACACCGAGCAGATCCCGCACCTTGTTTAATCTTGTTGGTCGAGATGGTCAGCAGCTTCTCGCGTCATGGATGATAACTCCAGGTTGTCAACCGCAACCAACCACCAGGAGGTGGCTGCTGGAATACATGTTGTTGGCCACCTCTACAGCCTACCATCGTTTTACAGACTTGAGCAGTGACAAATAAGAGTGACTGAACATCGCTGATTTCATGATGGTAGGTATTTTCTCTTCAATCGTCCCCAACACTGGTGTGTCCCGACATCCTACCATGATCGACTCCATTGGTTCTTGACTCCTGCCAACAGGATCCGCACTAAATTCTTCATCGAAAAAGAAATCCATCAAATGGACGAATTCCATAAAGTAAACATCCTCGGGACTCATATCTGTATGCACATATATAGCAGAAGTGCATAATCCAACTATGTATCCCATGGTTTATGAAACACCTTTGGGTATGCCGAATCGCCTATATACTCAAAAATAGAAATAGTTACTCAAGAATACACTCATATACGTACATTCATTACCTGAACGGTATATGCAATAGTTCCCATATGTTTCTCTTCAATAGTTCCCTAAACCATCCTGTTCAGCAACCATTCAATAAACCAAACATAACTTTGGGCTGTCTATGGCTTGAGAAACCACCAGCATCGTAGTTGTTTTAGCCATTACTGTTGCCCATTATCCCCCATTATTACCTACTAACCATAATTAATCAATGTCAATCATGGAGGAAGAGTAGGAGTTATCATGGTAGTTACTTGGTGCTCAATCACTTGGTGGTAGTCACATTAGTAATGACTCCTAATAGTATCAAAATCACCTATGGCTTGAGAATCAACTAATGTTAGTAAAATGTTAGTTAATCAATGTTAGTCATAGAAAACCACCTATGGCTTGAGAAACCACCACATCTAAAACCTTGGGAATTCCCATCTTTTCAGCCGCACGGCTTGGCAGATCCCCGCGCTGCATCGCGCCAGCAGCTGGTACCGCCCCCGACCTTCCCCTGCCAGCATGGCAGCGATTTCCTGTTGAGCCTCAACGACCTGGCACTTGAGAATGGTGGATGGTTAACTAGTAAATTTCCACCATAGTTAGCTAATATAACCATCTAACTAATGGTAAACCATCTAACTAATGGTGGATGGCTAACCATCTAACTAATTAGTTACCATAGTTAACCATCTAACTAATGGTGGATGGTTAACTAATGAATGATGTGAATTTTAATGATGAAATCAACTTTGCTGATGATTTTTAATGATGAACATCATGTGCTATATCAGTTCTAATGATGAATGGATGGATGAGTTTCAGATATATTGCCATAGTTAGATGGTTAACTAATGATGGTTAGTGATTAATAATGGTTAACTAAGTAATGATGTGAATTTCAATGGTGAAGTAATTTTTGATGATGAATTTTAATGATTAACATCATAGTTTGTTGTATCAATTTTAATGGTGAATTGTGGATGGTTAGCGAATTTTAGTGATTAACCGTTTTAGTGGTTTCACTGAATAAGCTACCTGTTACTCATAATGGTCAACTATAGTGGTTGATTTTAGGTTTAGCCGATCATTAACTAATGGTTATTTGTTTTACTTTTCCAATGTGTATCACCAAACCTAATGGTTTATTGAATGGATGATTTTCGGTTTTCCAATGATTAACTAATGATGGTAACCTGGTTGATATGCTTCATGATGGCTCATAGATCCGATAGTAATGGTTGAGAGCTGGGTCAGATGGCAATCCGGTCGGTGGTTTGAGAAATGTCAACCAACCATTTGTTAATAAGTACCAGGGGTAATAGTTGATAGTAATGCTTGATAGTAGTACTTGGATTGTAGCTGGGAAATAGTTAAGAATATAAGAAATAGTTGGGAAATGATTGATCATCCTTAATTGACTGGTTGGTGGTTGAACCACCCCTATAAAAAATATGCTTGTCAACCAACCAACCATTTGGGAATAGTAGAGAAAATAAACATGTTTAAAACCACCAACCAGTAGAAATAATTGATAGTAATACTTGATCAAAAAATATACGTTGGGAAACCAACCATGGTTTTAGCGGTTAGTTCAGCTACCTTATGAGGTTCATGACCATGGTTCAATTCGTCTGCTAACCTGGTTGCGTAGATGATGAACCATTTTGGGAAGGGAAACGCGGCAATTTCTATTGTGGATTTCCACGCAACCAGATTAGTTGTTGATGGTTGATGGTCGTTGGTTGATACTAATAGTTGACGGTAATACTTGATGTTCTTGGTTGTCAACAGGATTAATGTTGATTGGCGATACGCTGGCAATGATAGCTGGCTTATGATAATAATATATAGCTATTAGCTTTGATGTCATCAATATACATCAATGACTGGCCACTATCATTACCAGCTGTTGATGATAGTTGATAAGCGGTACTGATGATAGCTAGTAGTTGATCACGTTGAGCTAGTTGACAATACGTTGTTTAATAGCGGCTGGTGATAGTCGATAGTTGGGTTATTATTATCAACATCATTATTGCGCTTAAATGATGGTTCATCAGCTGGTCAATTATGGTTAATCAGCTGCTTAATGATATTATAAGCTGGTCAATGATGGTTCATAAGCTGGCGAGTAAACTGCTTCTTAAATTTGAATAAGGGTTTGATAAGGTTGTTAATGATGACTAGTGATGGTAGTCAGGGACTAGGAATGACTAGGAGAAAAGAAGCGTCTTGAACAACAACTATGTCCATGGTAGATGACACTTGGTTGACTAAAAACCGCATCATAGTGCCTCATAATGGTTTATCAGTTGGTAAAATCCTGTCAATCAGCTCTTTTATGAGCTGGTTGATGATGATTAGTAATGGTGACAAAATGTAGGTATCATGGCTAATAATGGTAGCTCGTAACTTGGAGACAATAATCATCAAAGACAAGGGGAGACAAAGTTCCAGGGGTCCCGGAATCAGAGTCCGAGCCAATTGAAAGACAATGGGAGGGAAGGAGAGACAAGGTTCCAGAGGTCCAAGAAAATCCAAGAAAGAAATTAGAGACAATGGAACAAACATTTAGAACCACCTTAGTACTAATGACCGCTGCCAGTGGATAGCTCCTGGCACTGCTGCGACTTCCTTGGCTCGTTACACGGTCAGCCCCAGCACCGGGGGAATCCTACAGGGGTCCAGGCGTCCACGGGAACTTTTCCACGGGCAGCGGGCAGCACGCCTCCTCCTGGTCCCCCAACAAACGCTGGACTTGATCCACTCCTGCCAGGCGAAAGCAGCTGCTGTGAATGGGGCTGGGCCAGGTTGTTGAGCTTCTGAGCCGCTGAGCTTGACATGTCAGAGTTAGAGATTTATCATGGTGATAATTGCGATGATAAGGAACAAAGCCACAGCTAAAACTAGTTACTAGTTGATCATGAATCATGGTTGTCATGGTCGTAATAGTAGGTAGTAGTCGTTCATAATGTCTGATCATTACTGTCCCAATAGGTCCCAGTTGTATATCACCCCTGCGACACGTCAGTATGACAAGGCCAACTGGAAATTGACCTGGCAGTCGACTTCTGAATTTTCTTCAATGGGAGGATTCTCGTCCGGAAATGGTGGATGTACCTGATGTTTGTTTGATAATTATACTATCTGACGTGACTTCATTGAATGAACATGGATATCACATGTTAATCAAAAGTCAACTGCTATTCACAGAAGAAATCCTGAAGCCGTTGATTGATGGATTGTCGATCATTTGGGGTTTTAGCCATCCTATATGCATGATAATTTGTGCCACCAAGAGTATTTCTAGAGGTTGACGGGTGAAAAGAATCATCATCATCATCATCATCATCATCATCATCATCATCATCATCATCATCATCATCTACCACTGTTGGTCAGCCATCACAAACCAATATGATTTGGCTGCCAACCATCATGATCGACTTGTTCACCATCATCATGAATGTTGAGATATTACAATAGTAATCATCCAATACTAACCACTGTTGACCACTCTTATAACCACAATAAGCATCATTGAGTAGTTCCTCCACCAGCACCACCATCAGCTGGTGTGGATTTCCACGCCTCCAATGTCTTTTTGAATTCGCTTCATCATGGCCTCAGCGCTGTTGGTTTCTCAAGTCTTAGGGATCCCCCCCAAATCATGGATTATTGACCATTTATAGTAGGAAACCAGCCATTTTTGGGGGTCCCACATTTTGAGAAACCACCATATAGGTGTTACCCCAAAAGCTATGGATGATTTGTTACTATGAATGATTGATTTTGGATGATTTGGGGGTCCCTATTTTGAGAAACCACCAACAAACAGACTTGTTATAATTGGTGAAAGTATACAGTATACATTATAGTTGTTTACATAAATATATAAATGTTTATTGGCAAAAAAGAAAACATGTGAAAATAGTATCACTCTTCTTTCATTCAGATGATTCAGTAGATGGGTTCTGGTGTGCTGCACTTTTCCCTGGGCTTGACCACTGCCTGTTTCCTGTATAAATACCTACATAAATGCACCAAATCAAAACATGCACTACAGCACCCAGACCTACACATGTATCACGCATCCTATATGGATCAGAACAGATCAACAAGATATGATAAGCCATAAGCGCAAATCGACTCAACAATCGTATGACCCTCGAGATCCCAAAAAATCCATTCTGGAGAGGGCAATTGACATGAACAAAGCATTAGCGGCCATCATAAATGGCCTTTCACTAATCAACCTCAGGCTTCTTGATTAGCTGACCATCGTCAACTACCACTATCACCCAATCCTCCAAAAGACGCGTTTGACCATCATTGATTGATTAGCCATAATTCACCATGGCTCGTCATGCTCAACCATCATTTAGTCATATTCAGTCAATATTAAGCATGATCGGTTACAAGCAATTGACCATGTTTGATTCTAAACCTTTGATTAGCCACTCTTTGCCAGTAATCACTAAGAGCTGGTTAAAAAAATGTTAAACATCATTGATACATTGTTCTTCACAACTTGACCCCGTCAACCACTACCATCATGAATCATCTAATAGTCATTAGTAGCCATGCTTTGTCATCATAAGTTAAGGAATCATTAACAGCCACAAACCATTGACCACAACTAGTCCTCCATCATTCACCATCAATAAATATCGATCATAAACAATCAGACACTCACCATTAAAATATAACCATTATAACCGATTCACCTTTGTCACTCATCATTAGCCATGAGTTGAAAATCCCTGCAATCATCATCAAATAAGTAACCAGTCACTGTTTAACCGTCATAACCTTATCAAAATATCCCCGCACCATGAACCTCCAACCATCGTCAAGCATCATCAGTCAACCAATGTCAACCATCAGTAAGCATCATCAGTTCACCAACCCTGGATATGCCTCAACCCTCAACCGCTTACCATCCTCAACCATATTCCAGCCACGAACCATCGGAATCTGCCAACCCTCAACCACTAACCATCCTGAACCACTGAACCCCTAACCATCCTGCAACCACTCACCATCCGTACCCATCTCCGCGTTCCCGCACCACGCCAGTCTTCAAGGCATCCACTGTCCCCTTGGTCAGTTGAGCCATTTCAATGCTGGCAATAAGCTCCTGACGGATCTCCTAAGGCCTTGGACCTTATGATGGTGATCAAAAGGTGGTTTCTCAAGTCATAGGGGTACCCCCGAATCATCCAATATCGATCATTCATAATTTATAGTAGTAAACCAATCACTTGACAGGCTTCCCTATTTTGAGAAATCACCAAATCAAATTGATGATCAAATCGTTTAGCGGTAACTATCGGTCTTACAGCTAAGCACTGATGTGAACATCAGTCAAACCCTCCGCTACACCATTTCGGTCAAACGGTCAAATCATCGATAGCACAATCAAAACATATCAAAACCCACGGTTCAAAGCAATTGCAGTCAATAGTGGTCAATGCCAACCCTGGATTGGTAAACCCCTGGTCGGATACCCTTTAAAATGGCATTCCCCCCATTCTTCATTGTTTATTGACCAAAAGCGGCAAACATGTGTCAAAACATGTCAAAACCGGGTTCAATGATGGTAATTACTGGCAGATTGTGGATGTTCATTGATTCCATGATGTTTCATTCTCAAGATTCATAATGAAATCATCGTCTTCGCTATCATCTCAAAATTACCAAATTAATATCGTCATGACCATCATCACCAAAGTGAGCGACACAGTTCAACACAGAACCTGGATTAGTATCTATTGCTTATGTTTGATCATTGATACTATGCAACACTAATCATTCACCATGCGAACCTCGTTCAGCATCGTCATCAGCATTGCCCCGGTATCCTTGATGCGGGCTCCTGAAGTCGCGCGATGTGATTCTGACAATCCTCACCCAAGCGCTTCTGCTGCTCCCATCGTCGCAGCGCCAGCATCTGAGCACAGCAAGGGACACTTCCAATGACCCATGGATTTTCATGGCGTGATTGAGAAAGGAGGTAATTTTATCAAAGAATGCTTGATCGTAGCTACTCGAAAAGGAACTCAACATAGGACTGAATCTCGTGCCGAAAGAGCTGACTACTTGTGGCCAGGGAAACAAAACCTCCTAATCATTCGGGAATAATGACAGCAATGAAGCAGTAACAGCTCTCATCAGTCGGATTATCACAAGCTCAGAGGCAGTCCATGGCAATCTCCCCTCACATCTAACATCATCTAACCCTACCCAGGAAAGCTTGAATTGAATCATGTGTTTGCCTAAACCAGTGCCGACAGGCTTTCGAACACGGCGGTGGCATTTCTTGGTGATGTAAGCACGTCCGAGTGCCATTTGTGGGGGACAAGGCAGCATTCGAAGAGGATTTGCCGGAGGAATGACTACCCCAACTAATTCCCAAGGACAATTTGCTTGAAGAATGGCAGCAATCTCATTGACCGAATGGAACATCTCGGCAACCAACTCCAGATTCCGCAACAACCAACGTCGACGTGGTCGTCATTCCCCGTCTGACTGGTCTGCACTAGACATGCACCTTCACCCGAGTCCCTTGACGTTTGGCGAAAATGGAAGAATGATGGTTGATATTGAGTAATTAATGACCTACAACAGTGGTTGATACAAGGTGGGCCCCCAGCAGTTATAAGTTGGGTTTAACAACCACTATAAATGGCACTTAAGCCTATTGAAGTTAGTAGTAGACCAAGATATAAGTGGTTGGGGGCCCGCCTTGTAGTGCCTACTTGTCATCCATAGTGGTTGATAAATCTCAATGGCCATCAACGTTGGTTGATAAAGGTGAATATGCATCAGTTGATCTTGGATACATCACTGATGACCTATTCACCTTTATCAACTGATGATGTTGAGAGGTTCACTGCAGCTGATGCCAATAGTGGTTGATTTGTGGCATAAGATATTCTCATAGGTTGAGATGTTCACCACAGCATCTTTGATGACCTTCAAGGCGGGCCCCTAGCAGTGATAAGTAGGGTTATAGATTTTGTAAACCCCTATAAATGGTAGTTAACCCTAGTTAAGTTACTATTTACTTATAAACCAACCAGTTATAGGGGTTAACTAGGGGTTATAAGTGGTTGGGGGCCCTCCCTGTTTGGTGATCCCCACATGACCACGGTCTGAGCCCGTCGCCGCTTGGGTCTTCTTCCCTTCGGCCACCAGCGTCCTCGTTGCCACTACGCCGCTAGTGACTCCAAGCGTGGCTGGAGGAATAGTGGTAGATAGATCCACAAACCCCTATGTTTGATGGTGAATCGCCGGCTATTTATGGTCCATGCAGGTAAAAATCGTGGTGGTTCAGATGGATCCACAATTCATCATCAAGGATAGGCAATGCCCTGAACCTTCTATGAACGGCCCCTCCTTCAGCATCGTGTTCTACAGAGCGTACTAAACAATTTATCCAAGCTTTCTTCAGAACTTACCACCACAAATGAATTTCAGGGATCCACCTTGCTCGCTTCTTGCCACCATTCCATGGTGGAAGTAAACACTGAATCAGTGAATCAAACCGTCCGCGATACATGCGCTCATGCAAATATTAGACATAGATCAAGTTCATGTCCTTGTATGTCTATATACGTACGTATGTTTATGTGTGCTTACGACTAGTGGTGAACCATATAATCGTTGCATCTCCCTACAGTTATGGATGGTTCTTGCCTTTGCAAAGAAATCTCACATTCAATCATACAATGGCACCTCCGTTCTTCAGCTCATGCAACTCCAATCCTATGTGCTGTTAGTTCTCCTGGGTTGCAAACAACAGCAAACAACCAACAAAACATCAGCCCAAATCACCAACCACAACCTCCAACCAATATTTCGAGCAGTTCAACGTCCTCACACCTGCGACCCATGACGGGTCAAACGGCCACAGGGCAGGGGACCCGCCTGGCGACTTCATGGGATTTCTGCGTTTTTTGGTCCAACTTCCTCTGCGACTGCTGCAACTTGTCGCGGTGGCTTTTCAGGTCCAACCTCGGAGGCCGAGTAGCTGGAGACAGCTGGAGACAGCTGGGATTTTTCTGATGGTCAACCAAGGTTCATCAGGCTTGGTAGGGGTGAATTCGGGTCGTGCTTGGTAATGATTCATGGTAATGATGAAAAATGGTCAACAATGGATGATATTGGTGAATGTTGGCTAATTGATTATATTGATGAATGGGGAATAGTGGTTGATTGAGAATAGTTGATTATGATCAATGGTTGATGATACCCTCAAATCCAGAGCTGGCTAGAAGCGATTGCCACCATCATCCAAGTGCATCTGATTCCATGGTGGGTTCTCCAGCTTGCCATGTTAGAGTACCAAAGACTAACCATCATTAATCGAGCTAACCATCTTCAACCAATAAAATTCTGGTATGGTTGAGATCAAAAATATTTGAAACCACCAACCAGCCTACCAACCAGCCTACCAACCAGCCTAATAATGTAGAATTTCCCCATGAATTCGCGTGCGCGAACACAGCCTTTCGAGAAGCCCGGGGCCCACCTCACTGATGAAGTTCAGCTAGGGATCAACGGAAGATCTCTTAGTCCTACATGAGGTTTCTTAGAATCGGGTTGGCAAACCCCTATGTAGGATACCAAAAAGATCATGAATGGTTGGTAAAACATTCCTGAATGGGATATATCTTGGGATTGAATACCAATGGGATATCATATCAATGGTTGGTGTTGATACCCCAAAAATGATTGGTCAAACATCACCCACGATCACCACCAAAGGTAGCCACCCAACCCGCACTTCCAGCAGCATTTTCCAGGGCTTCCAGCAGCGCAAGGTCGTCTTGGTCGACATTGGCAGGGGGAGGCGGTGCCTACGGTGGTGGGATTGTCTCATCAACTGGCTATGGGTGCACCCTGTACGCCTGGTTCCCCCATCAGTAAGCATTGTTTTGCCTATGAAATTATTGGTGATTGTCACCACTCGTTGGTTGATGAATATTGGCTCATGGCCAACTAGGCTTTTCTGATTGAGATAGCTGGTCCCCTATTCTTGGTGGCTATCATCACCTATGATCAACCATAAACCAGCTGATCAACCATTTACTTATGGCTTATTAATCGTTTATTGATCATTCATGAACCATTAGTTAAACATGAATCAATTGACCACTCATCCCACCACTAACCAACTACTCTGGGGATGTTCGGATCTTGGCGGAAAGAGATGGCCGGTGTTACCACTTGCCACGTGCCGCGTGCCTGATGCTTCTTGGCGAAGAGCTGACCCATGGCGCTCACAGCAGGCGGTGATCCCGCAAGATGTTGGGAGATGGGTAGCTTCGATTAGTTCACCATGGTTAGTTACGCCCGTGTAGCTGAACTAAACCCGTTACGAAACCATGGAAATTGAGATCACTTACGAGCACTGGGGGTGCACATCCAAGTACCTCACACACAGAAAGAAACACAGAAACCAGAGGTTTAACTCCACAAGAACTGGTTTATGTCAGAAATCATAATATTCCAGGATCCAGGATGTTAGTTTTCAGATACTGCCTTCATTTGAGGGGGTATACCTGGCACGCCAGGCAGAAAATCGGCCGAGGTTTGTAGATGATACAGTATGTCTCAATTGAAATATTGCCTTTTGACTTTCGGGGTTGTTTCCCAGAGGTTAAACATGGAACTCCTGACTGCAATACATCAATTTTCAAGAGGAGTATATGTCATCTAGCTGGGATGGCAATTTCCATTGTTCCCTGTCAAGAACACCTGTTGGCGCCGTCTCGTAGAATCGATTTTGTTTTTGTTGCCCTGTTCTGTTGTGATGACAAGATGGCTTTGCCCTTTGAGACAACTTGCAGCAGAAATGCAGTGATTAGAATAAACCAGACTCACATGCATGTTCAACTCACTGGCTGTTGAAATGCATCTTCCTAGCATGGGATTTCCCATCAAGACCCAGAACGCATCACATTGGTTTAACTTGAGGCACGCTGCTTTCTGGCATTCCCAAGTGGATGCCCGGGAGCGGAAGACTCGAGGAAAACGCTGCGGGAAGGTACGGCAAGTCATCCGATCCCCAGGTGCAGCTATTCCGAGCTGTACAACTATCTCAGCCGTGGGTCACTTCAACCAACCGTTGCTTCCAGGGCAACTCTTCGTAGTCTCCAACATCAAATGGAGAGCTCGTCATCTGGGCACTACATGATCAGTACCCCAAGTCTTTTCTGACTTTTTAACAAATAGACATTTATATATATATATATACAATATATACAATATGTAAAAATAAAAAAATATATGTGTACATGCAATGATATCAGATACAACTTGATACAACTTGGGCTGGACTAGTCTGGAGCCACCATGGAAAAGATCTCATGCTGTTGGACACTTCGACGGGTGATACATAAATTCAGGAGCTCGGCTCAGTGGGGTCGGCCCCCAACCCCTTGGGGCACTTTGATCACCTTTGGGGTTGGGCAACTGGACACGCCGAAACCGGATGACCTCGTCATCAGTTGCGGATGGCCCTCACAGATTCGATTCGACCAGACCGTTGTGGCCCATCGCCGGTCGTCCCTCGTCGTTGTTGTCTATCAATAGCAATTGACCATTGTCCGTTATCAGCCAGACCAATTATCAACCACTATTAACCAGGGTTCACTATTCTTAAACATGATTAAGCCATTATCAACCACTACTAACCAGAATGACTGCCCATACCTAACCACTCTTCACGGTTCACTTCACCATCATCCGCACCACTTTCTTTCCACTTTCTTTCGGTCTTTCTTCGCCGGCGCTGCAACTCGGAGAGAGATCTCCTGGCACCCAGCAGGGCCTTTTGGCGATTGCGTGTTTGAGCATGGCTCAAAGATGAGCTGCCACATTTGGACCACCTGAAAATGATCTGTTTTAGTGGGAACATGTGGGAACCAAACGATTTTGAGCTGCAACCATATCGTATTACGATGATTCTCAGTACACTCCGTCATACAAGGCACATGCAAGAAACAACCAAGAATTCACCCTGCAATTTGTCAGATGTTTTCTTCATGCCCAACTATACACTGTGCCATTTATGGGTTAGCTATGCATCCCGGCAAAAAACAATGATCAACCCGTCAATATTCTATCTGGCGATGATCATGCTAATAGAACAGCACAAAACGACTACTGCACAGGTCCTGGCAACACGTCAGGCTGTTATTGTCGATTTCCTGGTGGCACCAACCGCCCCACCATCCCACCAACACCACCCCCAAACACCACCAACAACAAGCCTAACTGATCACCAAACAACCATGGCAACCGTGACAAGCTGCTGCACTTGCCACGCACGCCCGAGCGGCCCTTCCCGGGCGCCTACACGTTGGCCCCGGCGCCGCCGCCATGACATTCACCGATCTGCAGATCCGAGCTGTAAAGCACTTGCCCTGGCGCCTGGTGGGAGATGCTGAGTCAGGACCTTTTTGTTGAGGTATTTGGCTATGGGTCGATATTAACCAACCAACTACTGGGGGATGATGACCATCAATAATAGATATAATAGGGAAAACAGCCTGGTTAATGATGTGGGTTGGACCCATAGCTGGTTAAACCCATATCAACTTGGTAGTTCAGTTGTTCATACTTGGTTAAATCCATAGTTGATAGGTGTTTGACTAACATAGCTGGCTGGAAAATCACCATATTTTGTAGAGAAACCCTGGGAAACCATCGATAATTGGTGGATTTTCCATTGCCATGTTAGTTTACCAGAGGGTATTTGGTTTGACCCATAGTTGGTTAAATAAAAAGGGCTTGACCCAGCAGTTTCATGGTCTAGGGTTTAATGGTTCATCATGGGTCTAGGGTTTAACCCAAAGTTGGTTAAACTGTTCATAGTTGGTTAAAGCCATAGTTGATAGGTGTTCAACCAATAGTTTGGTGTTAAATGTGGTACACCCTAGACCCATTATGAACTGCCATAGCATAGTTGGGCATAGTTGACACGTGTTGACACCTTGAGATTTCATTGAGGAACAAACCTTGGATTTGACAGTGATCGACTCAGCTTTGGTTTGACCAGATTGTGGCATTGTGGGAATATCTTGGCATGACTTCCAAACCTGGTGCCGTTGTTGGTAGTATTGCTAAACCGGAAGCAGATGCTTTAGATTGTTCGAAGGTAGGTCAACTCGTTGTGACTATTCCATGATGATACAAGTACGCCTTAAATGGCTCAATAATGCTCAATAATAGGGTTTTCCTACCGCATGCCTCTGACATCCCTGTGGTTTTGCATGCGGCTATCGTGATGAGTACATTACAATACGCATGCAATACATTACTGGAATCTTAAGCTGCCAAATGCCATAGCTGCGCTCCCAAGTTGTACATGACTGGCTAGTGCTAGACTCGCATGCCATTGGGAATCCGAAGACCGTCTGTAAGGGTGAATTCCGTCATCCCGTTAGCGCTTCTTGCGGCTGTACCCTAGTATCATATCGGTTGCTTACTTCCGCCAATGGAGCAGCCAACTACCCCGAAAAATCCACAATCTGATGATCAGCTGCAATCTTGGATGACAGCCATGCTATCCAACAGCACTCAAGCCAGAGCAGGCCTTGTTGTTTTTGATGCTGGGCCCCTTTGGTCCGACCTTCTTTTGCATCGCCGCCTACCGCTGCCGAGCCCGAAACATACATCAAAGGCGCTGTAGATCTGCGAGTCTTGTGGTAAACCCAGCGTTGGTGGTTTCAACCCCTCTGAAGAAATAATATCTATATGGTCAATCAACCAGCCGTCCCAAATATTAGGGGAAATAAGAAACGTCAATCAAACCACCACCAACAATCGTAGCAGTTGGCGGTTGATGAGGCCCTTGCTCTAGACGCCGTGTTCTGCGATCCACGAGCTTGGGGAATTCCCTCATGGTGGAGGTGATAACAAAAGGACAACCATGATGTGGGAGTTCTATATCAAACCGCCACACATTTATCCATAAACTGGGACCTATATATAATGCATGCTTGGGAAAATCAAGATAGCTCTGAAAGCACCATGAGTTTAACATAGTTTAACCATAAACAGCTTGGGATTTCCCATTACAGAGGGTATCAATATGGACGTACCGTTATGACGAGCACTTCGGGATGGTGGATATGCTGGTGCCGCCTGGTGCCTTGGAAGGTTGTCAATGGCCTTTAGTTTGGACCACCGCTGGTGGGGAGAGTAACCTGCTTGGATTAGCTATGTGACCAGCTCAACGTTCGAGTTGGAACTTAGGGAAAGCTATCAATGCCTCGTAGGCCAGAGCAAGTATGTAGAAAAGTTGGCGGCACAAAATAGCAGGACTCAATGACTTGTCAAGTTAAGATTTTCTCGATGCTGCCAGGCGTTCGGAATTAGATGTGCATCCCCAGTTGGATGTGCATCCCCAGTTAGCAACCGGTAAAAATATAGCCATGCTGATGGGAGTCGGTGGTCCTCCCTTAAGGCGGGGTAATTTCGAAGGTCATATCGCAGTTAACTCAGTTAACCATTTTTCACCATCATTATCTTATCAGCCATTAACCCTTGTTATCCCCTATTAAGAATGATTTCGCAACGGCATATCCCAGAAAACTAACCCCAGGCACACATCCACGCTTAGTATGTTGAAACCAGAATCTCTTGCACCTTCTCCTGCTCAAGTCGCTGCTTTTCTTTTTGCTCTTTGGACTGCCTTCAGCAGCACAACGATGGCGATGAACCAGGATCTACACTAAGCAGCATTCAGTGATTATTTGTGGAGAATTGGTAGTTAAAGAATATGAAGCCACCAACCAGAGCAAATTACTCACCACCACCAGAAAGCACCAGCAGCACCACCAGCGTCAACAACGAATAAAAACTACAACTGGCGCTGGTAAGCAACCGGCATGCAACCCCCTCGCTACCAACAGCTGGCACTGATCTAGAAAAGGGGTCACCCTCACCAAGCCATGCTTTGAAAGATCAGATTGGAAAGCAATGCACAGCTGGATGAAGTGACAAACCATGACAAATCTCCAGGAAATCTGGGCGAAAACCACGCACCATCACTGGCCCAACCTTTAACTGAGAAGCCCAGAACATTAAAAAACTACAACTACCATTCCCTGAAAGGGCACTCCTGGTGGCCGCTCCTGGCCTGGCTCCCCCGCATTGAAGGGCTTTAGTCGGATGGCTCCAGGCCCAACTCCCCACCCGCCACACCGGGCTCAACATCCCAGGTGCTGTTCCAGCATCATGGCTTTCTCGGAGGCAGCAGCTTCCGCTGCAGCCTGGCGATGCAGAGCTGCAATGTGAACTGATACGGCGAGCTGGGTGAAGCAGTTCACCAACCAATAATGGCTGGATATAGCTGGTTAGTGGTTGATAGGGGATGATAACTACCAGTTATAGGGGGTTTATACCAACTATAAATGGCTATGGGTCAAGCAGTTCACCAACCAAATTCATAGGGGATAATGACCAGTAAGAATAGGGAAAACAGCCTGGTTAATGATAGGGGAACCAGAGGGACTAAGGGTAAACTGACCCACAGCCATACACTAGTTGAGTTCCCTCTCAGAGTTGTAGTGAGTTTCAGATCTGCTGTTGCAGATTTGTACCAGCTGTCCCTACATGTCGCACGAATTGGGATACACTCAATACTAATCCGAGTTGTCTGGAGACATGGCTTCCCAGCGACCAAGAGATAGAAGAAGATAAACTGATTGCACATTCTCGCAATGATATTTGCTTGGTGGTTATTACCTTTCCAAACCGATTGTTTAAGACCTTCATCCTGGTTGAAAACAACACTTTTTGGGAAATAAAACAACCAGATATGGGTATGGATCAAAATAGGAAACCCCCAGTTGTCATCCTTTGTTCACCATTTACAATACTAAGCCAATCATGACTTTGGGGATCCCGTCAAAGCTTCAGAAACCCCCATACAAAACCTTTGACCTCCAATTTGCTTCGGATGTTCACCTAGCCATTTCTTGGCTGGTTGGTACATCGCCATAGATCTGGTACCCTATCTTGTTCGTTGTTATCCCCTAATATAACTAATAAGCAGCTTATTTAATCATTGGTTACTAAGCACTAGTGATTACCATATGAAAGTCATCATAAGCCCGATTGTTCTTAACCACTAGTGATTGTTCGCCACAGGTTCGTAACCGTTGATTCTCAATTACGAGCATATGGGGGGGTTCTCAAAATAGGGGTACCCTCAAATCATCCCATGTTTTAGAATTAAATATCTATCAAAAAAACCAACCATTTGGGGGGTTCCCTATGGCTTAAGAAACCCCCATATATTGGACCATATCCCAAGATCACCCATTTGGTTCCGCTCACCTCTTCCTCCTCGGCCAGTTCTTTTGCCTTCTTCAGCTCCTCTCGCACCAGTGGGGCCACAATACCAAGCACCAAGCTGCGTGCATGAAACCACCACCTGTAGTATAGTATCCGATGCTAATAAGGGTTATATAGTAATTGATTATGCTTTACCATGGTTGACAGTCAACTGAAATAGATGATAATGACAATTAACTATTCTCAAGGATAGTAAGGGTGCATATATGCTAATAAAGGCTAACAAATAGATGAGTGGAAATATCAACCAACCAATGCCGACAGAATAGCGCCGAGCCAAAACACAGCCTTGGCGGCCCCCATAGGTACCACCGTGCGAGAAAAGAACCAGGGGAAAGTCAAAGGTGCCGGATATCTGACTTCAACCACCATTGGGCGGTACACTGCATGTGTGGAGCCGCGCTCCGATCACCGTGGAACCTGATTTCTCAGACGATATTTGATTGAAACTATCAAATGCACTGTGACGGATAGGTTCTCACTGGCTGGGGGTCCAGCTCAATCTTCAACAAATGCCCTTTCAGGAACGCGCCCTGAAGGCTGTGAAAGACCATAGAAAACACCTGAAAGTTAAGCGATTGAGACTAGTTGAGACTACTGACCGGTTTCAAACACACATAACTTATCATAATCATTTGTTATTGACCATCTATTGGGTGTTTCTCAAGCCATAGGGGTACCCCCAAATCATCCTGTAGCAATCATTTGTAACAATAAACCAGCCATTTTTGAAGCTTCCCTGTTTTGGGAAACCAGCATTTGCGGATGAGTCCGGCGTGCAGTGGGCTCGCTAGTGGTTTCTTGGAGGGTGGGCTTGCGTGGCGAGGTTGGCACCGGCAGCGACCATGGTTATTGGGACCTCATGGCGCCCCTGGTCGCGGTGCTCCTTTTCTCGGTGCTTTTTCTCCGTTTTTCTCCTGCCATGGCAGCGCTCATGTGGTGGCTGTCTTTATAATGACAAGTGTTGCAAGATTTTGATGGATGACTTATCAAGGATATGTGGTGTATGCGGATACGTCATATCTATGTACGACTTACGCGAGGTATTCATATGCAAAATCTATGGGTGATCCAAGGTGTTGATGGATAACATTGTGTTGGATGATGTTGGACTTGTGCAGGATTTGAGGATCAATTCTGCAAAACGAGCAAGGTTTCGGAGGTCCCAAGGTATTGATGGCAAGCATGTCATCCATCACTTATGACTTTTCAGAAAATTATTGCACCAGGTCCTGAGCTTCTCTTCTTTCTTGTTTTTCTTATCCTGAGCACCGGCAGTCTGCTATAGAGGTGATGACTGGGAGAACCGTCATGATGGTCTGAAGCCATCGTCACTGGATGCATGGTAAACAATTGTGGCTGAAACCACCAACCAGACTGCGGCTTGTTGATTGCGCAGGATTGAAAACACGAAACTTACCGTCATTCGCTATCACTATCCGTCATTCTTCACCAAACAGCCAAGGTTAAGAATCCTTCACAGTCAACATCTGGCTGGCAGCCAGTAGCCTCTCATTTGCAGAGCTCTCAAAACACCATCCCCAAGGGTGGCTTGTGAAGTGCTCCCATCCCATCTTCGTAGCTGAATAACCTCAAGCACCAACAACATGACCAACAACAGCAGCAGGGTTGCTTCGCCCCACTAGCAATCGCTTCGTTGGTGCGTTGCGCGGCTGGTGACATGACTTGATTTCACTGGATAGGTTTGCTTTTCTGAAATTTGTTGAGCTGTCAATCATTTCTTGCATAGCTTTGTCGATTTCCGAGCTCGAAACAATCTTTCGCAACCAAGTCAGTCGTGACCAACGAACCACACTACCGTGCCTCGCTGCCTCGCAAGTGACACGACGCTAGAAATCACTGGCCGTTTTGGGGATCCACATCCACAACCGCCAGGGCTCTACTTGATCCTGGTAGTTGATCTTCAGCCTCTGCACCACCTGCGCCAATCCAAGGATCAATTGTTTGGCAAAGGAATTGTACCACATCCTATCCGGTGATGCCGAACCATTGATGTCAAACAATTGATTGATGATCAATTGATTGATGATCAATTGATTGATGATCCATTGTTTGTGATGCCAATCCAAGACACGGATCAACCGTGATCCCTGATCATGGCAATCAATCAATTGGTAGGATCCATATCAACAATCAGTGGCATCAATCCAGATCGTTGTCACTTCCATCGATGCCACTGAGACTTGTGATATGAGGGGATTGTGAATCGTTGTGCAGGACGGAAACAGTTGGACATGTTGAGCCAAGCGGCCTCCCACTGTTTCCTGAGCCGCAGCGTCAAGTTTGAGCATATCTTTCTTTCCAACACCTTGAATATTGGGGAAACACTATTTCGGCGTTAAAGTGCGAAGCTGTGAATCGCCGTGTGACTAATGTAGAGTTAGGTGTGTTGTGAATGTAAAAATGGCCATAAGTTCGAGGGTACCACGGTGAGGAACTGGACAAAGCCACTCATAGCATGGTGACTGTGCACCAAGTTCAACTCTTGACCGCGAAGCTTGAACAGCAATGGGTGGTTCAGGGTTTAGTGGACCAACTTGTTCAGCAAGGGGGGAAGACTCCGGGAAGACCATGGAAGACCTGTGCAAAAGCTGTGGCTTGCGACGACCTCTGACGTCAACATGACACTCCAAAATCACTTGTTTTGGGACCTCATCTTCCATGGAGGTTGCTCTTAAGTTCGATTTTTGCCGTCATGATCACTTCGCTCAGTGCAGGTGGGGTACATGGCCCCAACCAATTCATCAATCATTTATAGTTATGAACCAAGCGTTATAGTGGGTATATCCCCTATTATTACTTATAAAACCCTTGTTAATAATCATTGCTAACCATTGTTAAACCAACAAGAGCAGAACCAACCCACATTAGATTGGACCAGTCATTAGTCATTGTCGGTCAATATAAACGGTTCTTCAGTCTTGTTGACCCATTATGAATGACACCGCTTATCCTCGGTATCTCCAGTGTATTGGCTGATGTATGACCACATTACCCGTATGATTCGCTTCTTGTTTTCGGATTCACCCAATTTGGCAGATCTCCCATCTTTGTTCTTCCAGCAATAGCGATCGATTGTTGTTCTACAGATCTCCCGTGTTGGGCTGACAAATCGGTGATCTCCTACACACCACGATAAACCATAAAAGCCAGCCAGTATCAACCTTCGATTGCTGGAGGCCATCAACCATTGGCCATCACTCTTTGAGCAAGAATGAACCATCATTGCAACCCATTATTGTTACTTGATAATCATAACCATCATCATCGTCATCATCATCATCATCATCATCATCATCATCACTATCATCACCATCATCATCGCCATCACTGATAATTACGAATTTCTCTCTGGCAAATTAACCAGGTTGCGTCGAAGCCACCATTTGTCGCTGGTTTACCTACTCACAGGTGATTAGAATCTACCAGAGTAAAACCATGAATCCACCCAATCAGCTGGTCACCAGAAAGCACTAATCTGGTTTTACTCTAGATTGATCACCCAGAAACCCAATCAGGTTAATCATGTTGAATCCACCTTAGATTCACCAGGAAGCAACCACTCAATCACCATCATCAGCTGGAACCCGCCACCCCCACCATGGTCCCCGCGGTTGCGTGCGCAGCCCGTTGCGCCATGCGTCTTGGTGAAGGCATCCGCCGCGGTGGCTGTGCAGAGCCCGGCTTTGGAGGTCACACCGTCCGCCGGTGCGGGCGCGGTGCCTGGCAAAGGTCTAAGTGATACCGATAAGGTGTTTTTTCTTAAGTCATAGGGGATTGAAATGGTTAATCATGGGGATTCATGGGGGATAATCAACAACAATAATGATTAAAGAACAGTTGGTGTTCCTCAAGCCATAGGGGACCCTAAATCATCCAAATTTGCCAATTCATAGCAATAAACCAACCATTCCTGAGGGGTCCTCGTTTTTAGAAAACATTTGTAATAACAAGTATTGCGTACCATTAGTTGATATGTGTATACACACATGCATCTATAGTTTATTGAGTGGAACTACCAGCAGCACCAAACAAGAAGCAGCTTGCCAGCCATGATCGTTGCTGGTGGCTCCAGCTCCCCACTGATCCCCATGTATCCAACCCATCTGCTGACCATGTCACAGGCCCCCTGCGCCCACGCTCCATGATGGCCTTCATCGTCCGAGTCAGCGAAAGCATTGAAACGAGGACCTGGTTGAGCAGCTGAGTAGAACCAATCATACCCAGCTGAGTAGCAGCTAAGTAGGACCTACAGAGCTGGAAATGCAGCTGGTTTCAATCATGAAGATTTCTGAGAACCATCATAATCCATTATATCTATAGATATGAATTAAAAGCATGATTTCTGAGTAGAACCTACAACCACGAGAACCTACTGGTTTGTGTTTTTCGGCAGCGACTTTCGAAAGAGAAAAATGGTACCAGCAAAGTGGCCGTTTAAACAGTCCCAAGTAGGTCAATAATCAAAACATAGCTGCAAGTAGCATTGCTGGCTGGCGAGAAACATTCCCTGATAGCTTGCAATGTCAAAAGGAACTAGCATTACACTGGTTTATGCCGGTTAGAACGCCAAGTGGGTAAACCAAAACTGGTAGGTGGTTTCAAGCCCTATGAAAAATATTTGCCAACCAACCATTTGTTGATAATTACTAGGGAAAATAAGAAACTTCAAACCACCAGCCAGAAAACATCTAAAAACTGGGAGTACCACTCTGGTGCGGCGCTGGCACCTCCTGCTGCCTTGGGCTTTGGCGCTGCCTTCTTTTGTTTCTTTTCGGAGGCGTCAGAGGCTTCCGACTGGGCAGCTGGCGACATGTTGCGACCAGTCGATGTCGATAGATGGCTGTGGGTCAAAACCCTGTACTTATATTAATGGTTATTATCCTCCATTATTGGTTGGGTAATATTGACCCATAGCCAGATGTTGCGAAGTTCTGTGGCTTTAAGGAACGGCTTCTCAACGTGATCTGATTGGATATCACGAAGTCCTGAATGTGTATTCGGACTGGCTTTTGCAACTGATCAATGGGTTGCAACAGCACAAGACCAAAACGTGTGTTTTTACTCACAAAAAGCGTATTTCACTATGCATTCATTAATTAATTATGAACCACCATTGGTAACTAAGCACACTGAACTGGTAATGGTTAGTGATTGAGTGATTGAGTGATTGATTGATTGATGGATTGATCGATTGATTGATCGTTCGATTAATTGATTGATTGATTGATTGATGGATTGATCGACAAACACTAATGATTGACCATCCATGACGGACAGCCGTTGGCTTGGTTGGCCTCAGATGAACTGGAGGAGCTCTTCTTTCTCTTCTTTCCCATGGCAAGCCGCAGGACCCCAAAACCCCAGGGGCACGCCCCAGGCCGAGTTTGGGCCCCTTGGGCCAAGCAAATGCCATGAGTGGGACGACCTTTCTTCCCACGCCTCCGCTTTTAGCAATGGAAGGATGTGTTTGGTTTAGTTGATCAAAGCTGGGTGGATATACAGCGGCTCTTCATAGCTTTCCCAAGAACTGCCAGCTGGGTGTGTCAAGACTGCATCAAAACTAACAACTGTAAGTCAATCAGAATGAATGGAAGTTTCTACCCCCTGTAGATCCTTACATACCATAAGCCGATGAACGATCAACGAGCAGGTAGGCTCCTCATCACTAGGATATCAGACATCAGCTGAGCGGCATCAAAAGCGCCCTCAATCGAACCGTAGTGATAGGTCGCACGCCAACTGACAGATTACTGCAACCAGTGCATAGAATGGCCCGCTGGTGGGCGGCTAGTTGGCTAGTTTGCCAAGCCCATCCAAGTGCCAACGAACGAACGTATAACAATTGTATATGTTTCTGTGTATTTGTGTCTTTGCCTGTTTGTGCATGTTCACCAGATTCCATTACATTACATGAATGACTGATGTTCAATAACCATAATAAATCCAATATGAACACCTTTTGGGCCAATCGGATGGTAACAGCCAGGTTTCCAACCAAGTCCTCCAAGCGCACAGCCGTTTTCAGCGCGCCATGCTTGGCCAACTTTCGCCGGCATCCCTCGGTCTGCTACCCCCTGCAGGCCGATGTACAACGGGGGATCACGACTCGAGTTGTTCACGGCGCGTTTGCTCCTGTGCCACGGATGAGTTGCTGGGATGCCATCCGTGATCTCATGGTGTCATGGGGTTCCAGTGGTGCCAACGGAGGTCTTGGAAGCTACCGGAAAAATGTCATGTATAGATTGGTTTTCATACATATCGTGGATGTTCAGTGTCACATCTTTCCAAGTGATCAATAGCTAGCAAGGTCACTGAAGCGAGTGCCAAAGAGATACAAGCCTCAGACCACCAAGCATGAACCACAACCTCGCTGTACCCGTGAGGGATCAGGGTACACCGGTGTCAAATGGCTTATCAACCAGCTCAAGCATCAGTCCTCTGTATAATAGCACTCACCGTCTAGCACCCGACACAGTATCTTCTGCCAATCAACTACGCATCTAGAGACATTGTTGTTCATTCTGGTTCCCTCTTGTTCATCCGCTTCAACCATTGCTTGTTGTTGGTTCTAAGTTCTAATCCCCTGTTATTAGCCAGATTTTGGCCAGTTGATTTACCCCGACTATTAGTATCCATCCATAAGAACGGTGCGCACACATGAACCATCATTATTGTGAGCCAGTATAAACCACCAATCTGCAAGCTATCGTCCTTAAACATGCTTGCCATCGACAACTACGAACCCTTGTTAGCCAACAATCAACCATGATCAAGAACTGACCAACCATCAACAAACTATACTGATTATCATTAAGCATTCTCAAACATTCTTCAGCATCAACAACCATCATCAAAGATCACTATATCATTCATCCTTCTTAACCATCCTTAAACCTCAATGAATGCTTTCCTAACCATGCCAACCCCTTGGCAACCCCTCCAGCAGCAACCCCTAACCATCCCCAACCGTTCCCTGGTCAATCCCCAACCATCACCCAAGCCCAACCAGCGGCAACCCGTACGACCGCGAGACCTCAATGACTCTCTTGGCTTCGGCACGAGGCACCTCAATGGTCGAAAGTGCCGATGACTGGTTGGTGGTTGAACCCCTATGAGAAATAAACAAACCATATAGTTAATAGGGGTTAACTATATTTACAATAACCAGCCATTATTAACAATATTGGTTGAACCCCATATAGTTGTTACAATTGTTAATAATGGCTGGTTAATAATGGTTGATAATGGTTGGTGGTTGAACCCCATATAGTAGTTGTTTAACCAGTATTAACCATAAACCAGCCATTATTAACCATTATTGACCACTATAAACCATGGTTTCTCAGAATTGGGGACCCCCAAAAATGGTTGGTTTATTAATATATAAATGATTAACACTAGATGATTTGGGCTACCCCTATTTTCAATATAAACCAACTTAGCTAGCTCGGGGGCCCACCTTGTGGTAAATCATGTGCAGGTCACTCGTCATAATACAGGGGAAAAAAGTTTAACACTAAAACTACTGATGATGAAGAATTGCGACGGCTAACATGTGTGATGGTAGATAATTGTTGTTATATTTGCAATGGAATGAAAGCTGGTTTATCATCGCTAATAATGGCTAATGTATGCTAATATTTATTATGGTCACAGTGACAGTGATTAGAAATGATATTGTGAATAATGCTCAGTGACCAATGCATAATAATCGCTAATAATTAGTGGTACTTGGGGCTAATTATGATGGCTATGGATGATGGCAATACATGCTGCATGTACACGCTGAGCATTCCAAAACACAGAAAAGAAAACGTTGGGTGCGGTTTCTCCTGTGCTTGCGAAAGACCAATGGTCTCAATCAGCGGATTGTAACGAGCAAACATGCGGAGACAAACATGGGATATCATGGAATATCGAAGGATGAGAAGGGTTATGACCAGGCAGGAGTTTCTTTAGAGACATCTCAGGTAACAATAGCTGGCAACGACTGCCATAAATCCAGCGACTGGACTCAAAGCACTGGTTGCTGCCTGGAGATTCCCGGTTTAGCTAGGCATGCCCACACCTAGAATGATGAGAACAAAACATTTGGGCAACTTTTTTGACCCGGCAGCCCTTCGGCAGACGTTGTGATCGCCAGGGAACACATTCGATGCGACTCACGCGGTTTTTCTGGTACCTCGAGTGCTGCAAGTCATCGATCCACTGGGCGCAGCAATTTCGCCACCAGAAATGCTGGGAAATATAGGGAGCTGGCTGGACTTCAACAAATTGGTTGATGATTGGTTGATCTAAAGGTCTAGTACCAACCATCCAAAAATCAGTGGTAGTTCATATCTGGACAATTCGACTGTTCTGGTCACTTGTGGGGATGTGAAAGGGGCACAGTCGCCCTTGACCAACAGCCATATGTTTTTCAAGAGCAACTGTCATGCTGAACGGTGGTTCAAGAGAATAAGGAAGACAATGACCAACAGTCTGAAAGTTTCTGGGTGAAGAATTGTGAAGTGGTTCTGCTGTTGGGAAATGTTCCTAGATCAGGTCCCATCATGTTATAATGTATACTGTTACCCAACAAACTGATGAACCATGTGGGAGAGCCTTACAGAACCATTACAAACCAGGATCAGCAGTGTCAAAGCTCGTGGCAGCTGCTTGAGCTGAAATGTGCATGTGTAATCCCCTCGTAGTACGGTCATTGCGGGGCTTCCCACAATGACTGATGACGTAGCCTACTTCGCAGCACTACAGCACTGGCCAGCCTGACCTCAGCATGAAAACCATCATCAACGACCATGTGCAGTTGTCAACCCCAATTCTCAACAAGTCTGAGAAACATGTCACTGCCAAAAAGGGTGCGTCATTTTTCAGCCCCGGGAGATTGCTCATGCCCAAGAATTCACCCCAAATCCACTTATTCACAAGTTTCCCTCTGGTAAAACAAGCCGGAAGTGGAAAAATCCACCATTTATAGAATGGTTTCCCTGAAGAAAATCATGTTTTTAGCTTCCAGGTTGGTTTGTCAAAGGGTACTTGCTATCATTTTCCGACCAAATCAGCTGCCACTGCACCCATGGCCCCAGGTTCCACCCCCCGCGTTGCGGCGGCTCAGCGGGTTGTCGGCGCACACGCGGTAGAAGCGGTCCGCTGTCTCGATGATTTCCGGCCGAAAGGTGGTCAGGACCTGGGCTGGTCGATCAGAAGCGACAGTTGAGCTACGCAAAGAGCTGCTTCGGACAGTATAGCTAAAAATGTTTATTAGCAGCTCTTATGGTAGATTATACTAGATTATAAACTCAAAAATGTTGGTAGACAGTATATAGTTCGGACAGTACAGCTATGTTACTCAAAAATAGTTATTTTGAGTCCAAAACGGTAGTAGCTAACCAATTAAAATAGCTATTTTGACAATCTACTTATAGCTATACTATATATTTATACATACAAGGTATTACTATAGCTGATAAGTTATATAGCTGATACAAAAGGTATATAACAGTATAGCTATATGGTGGTTTCTCAAAATATGGGACCCCCAAAATGGTTGGTTTAGTGCTACTAAATGACTATACATGGATGATTTAGGGGTACCCCTATTTTGAGAAACCACCATATAGTAGATTATAAACTAAACATGTTATGTAGCAATGTTTATTACTATACGGTAATATGGATTAGCTATGTGAAACCGACACTTAACTGTAGCAGGTTAGCTACCGGCAACTAGATATAATAACGGTAACTATAGCTGGTTAGCTATATAACTAATGTCTTAAAATTAACATTATAGTAATAAATGTATAACTGGCAGACTGGTAGCTACCATATAGCTGGTAGTTGTATAGCTGGTTAATATAATGTAGTAGCAGTAGTTGTTGTATATATGACGTAGTACATGGTTTCTCAAGCCATAGGGGACCTCCAAAATGGTGAGTTTACGACCTATAAATGCTTAAAAGTGGATGATTTGGGGGACCCCGATTTTGATTCTGTGGGTGTTTCTCAAGTCATAGGGGATTGAAATGGTTGATCATAGGGATTAATAGGGGATAACCAACAACAATCATGGTTAAACAACTCCTATATGGTGGTTTCTCAAGTCATAAGAGACCCCCCAAAGGCATCCAATGTTTACCATTTATAGTAGTAAACCGGATTGGCTGACCCCAAAAGAATCCAAGAGACATGAAGAATTCCACACCCTATCTTGCTGCTAAACTACATGATTATATCTCCACCCCTCGACACAATGTCGTTGAACGCCGAATGCACGGTCGTACTCGAAAGGAATGTAATTGCATATAGGGCCTATAGGGTGGTTTATGAAAATTTGGAACCCCAAAAATTGATTAAAAACGGTGGGATTATTAAATTGCATGATTTGGGGGGTCCTCTATTTTGAGAAACACCCACAGTATCATTTCAGATGTGACCTTTTTCGTTTTTAGAACCCACCAGTCTTGCCAACGTTGTCATGGGGATCAATCATTTTGGACCATCGCCATCATCAAACAGCAGTTGCACCAACACCGGAGCAACGAAGGCCGCGCCCAGTGCAGTCTCAGAGGCCATCTGAGCATTTTTTGCATCGCGCGCAATGAGCCTGACAGGACTCCCCAAGTTCCAAAGGGTTGGCATTGGGCCATGGAGACTGAAGGACGGCAAAAAATACCCCAGTAACACACAACCTCATCTGGTTGGTGGTTGAACCACCCCTATGAAAAATGTTACTCAACCAACCAGTGGTTAATCATTACTAGGGAAAATAACAAATGTTTGAAACCACCAACCAAACAACCTCATAATCTGTTCCAAATCACAAACAACGAAATTCTGACCGAGGTCCTGTCAGGGCTATGGCTATGACTACCATCGGTCAAACCAGTGGGCAAAGGTACACGTCAGCGAGAGAGTCGATTGAATACAGCTGGGCCCCAACGATAAGATATCCATGAGTGGAGATGCTCTAAAATCCACCAAAAAATACTAGAAAAAACGATCACCTTTCAAACAAAAACAACTTTAGCCGCGTGCATCATCTCAAACTTTCCCAGCTGTGGCCACTCAAGCCATAGCTGCGGATCAGCACAATGTCAAGTTCAACAGGTCTGTCCCCGTTTGGAGCGATGTTCAATCGATTTATGATGATCTACAAAATGAACCCATCAGTACGGACTTGAATGCACCCATCTATGGTAGAACTAACATTACACACATCATGTTACACCCATCTATACACCCATCATGGTGGAAGAATCATTGCTGCATCGGGACGCTGCCACACCGCAGCGCTGCCTTGCCACTGCTGTTCGGTACTGAGCATCCAAAGCAGCATCGATCTCATCGAAGAGATAAAATGGCGCCTGCAGTGTCGCTGCCAGGGTGACCAGCTACGCAGCAACCCAGCAGTGACCCCCGTAGCGGCGATCCCGGGTGTGGGGCAATGGATGCCCCTGCAAAACATATGGTTTCTTAAAATGGGGGGGGTACCCCTAATCACCCAATATTATTGATCGTTTATAGTAACCAACCAACCAGTTCTGGGGGTTCCCATTTTTTGAAAAACCAGCATATGTGCACATGGATGAGCAGTCACTCGTCGAACTGTTGGGACCTGAACGACTACCCGGGGCTGTTGGTTGCTTGCTGGCTTGGCCCATGCAACGGTCGGTACGATCGCGATGGTGGAATGTTTACGTCTCGTTGCATTGGACCAGACCAGCTTTGTTTAATCAGCTGATCAATCATGTTGGTTTTAGTGCTGGTCATCACCCTAGAACCATTTTTAATCAGTAAACTTACTCGGTAAACCATGCTCAAGCACTGTTATGTGTTTCTGAATCATTCTTTTCGGCCATGTTTTTTTTCCATTCTTATTGACCATGTTATTTAAAGCATTGTTCAACCATCATTTCACCATCTTCTGCGCAGCCCTTTCAACCGTTTTTGCGCTGCGCTCCGCGCCGGCTCCAGTCTCTGGATCGCAAAGATCAATGAAATGGCCTTGCCATTGCGGCGTTGGGAGCGCAGGGAACAGCCTGGTATTTGTAGCTTGATATCTGGTTGGTTTGGTTGTGATACCCATTAATTAATCATGTTAGTGGTTAATGATGCTCACTATCTGGCTGGTGGTTGCAGCTTGGTATCTGCTTAACTAGTGGTTAATAACGGTGATAGTGGTTGATAATAATCATTGCTGATTGTTGGTGCTTCCCCGCCCCTATAGAAAACATGCGCAAGTCAACCAAGCAACCATCCCAAACCACCAACTAGATATGTTAGGACAGTCATGGTATAGGTATAGGATCTTGCATGGTCTCTAGATTGATGAACCTACAAATGGTTGATCATAAATCACTGTACCGTAAATGGGGTTTTGCAGAATGACACAGAATGACAAGTCAAGGATCTTCACCGCTCAGTCAATGGTGTAGGTGGTTTTTGCCCACGTCCAATGTATGTATAAAGTATAAAGTAACAAATAATGTACAAAAACTATCTGTAGACGTTTGACCTTTTCAACCTGAAAGAATCCCGGACGGTTGCAGTACTTGCTCCGTCTTCACTATGGTTTGGACCCTAGAAATCACCACGTTTCTTCCACCGTCATGATTCATATGGCCGATGAAGAATGCTTCCATCCTAGGGATTGGTCACATCACCCGTGAACCTCGAGAACTGCCTAGGCTACCAGTATGGTAGATGTGATTCTACAGGCTTGCTGCATGCTTGGTTGAGCCTTAAGCACCTTATAGGGGAGAGACACCACTTTGTAACGCATGGATTCGGACTAGCGGGGTTCCAGGGTGAACAGGCCCCTCGTTCCAACCGGAGCTATCCATAGGGAATTGCCAAAGCAAACCTCGGATTGCTTTGGACTGCAAATGTCTGCAACATTCGGCCGACAATTACTGCAGTCTAGTGCCACCGCGTGATATGTTCTCAAAATAGAGAAGCCAAAAATTGGTTGGTTTACGAAACCACCATTTTGACCTGGACTGCTGTTAGCGGCTGTGCCCGCCAGCTATGAAACCACCATATCTGACAGTAAAACCAGTAGTTCAGAGCATCAGTACCAGGCCACAGGTTCTCTCCATGGTACCCTCCAAGGTGCCGCACCACAACTGTCTTCTGCCCTCCAGACAGCTGGTTCATGGTCAGAAAGGAAGTCTGCTGACCTCAGTCGTCCAAGCCACCAATGGTGGTCATTGTGGTCGTCGCTCTTGGTAGTTATGTAATGCTGGTGTAATGGTGGTTTAATGGTGGTTTCATGGTGGCTTCATGGTTGTTAATGACCAAGCTTGACCAGCACTGTTGGGTGGTTCATCTGAGAATCACTGGTCCACACATTAAATGCTGTTCCACGGGGGTGTTCCTGCCAAAAAAACCGATGTTCAAAATCTCCTCTTTAAATTGCAAACAACAGGACCCATCGACTAACCTAGAGATTTCCAGGCAGCCAGCCAAGCAGCCCAGCAAGCCAAGCAATGCACCCACCCAGCGACCTACCCACCCAGCGACTGGCCAAGTGACCCGTGAATGACACCTCGATGCGCACCCCGCGCGTCGAGTCTTCGTCCTGCCAGGGATTTTGAACATCTGACAGGACCAACTTCTGGGCAGTCCTAGCAAGTTCCGGGCATTTGGCCAAAACATGCCCTAACCGCAAAAGACGGCTTGGATTGATGGCCATTCATGGCCAGATATGGCGCCAGGTGTGGCTGTTCATGATCAACTAGTGGCTACTGCATGAGTCATGGATACAACTCATGGCCAGTCATCAGCACAGGGGATGATCTGAGTATCAACCAGCTACTAAGATCTTGCTTGTCTCCCCCAGGTGGAATATGGATTGACTATGGAAGCCCAAGCAGGGGTAAAACATTCTAAATTCGTGCCCAACCAAATGTGGATGGGGTGTCCAGCCACGAGCAGCGTTGAAAATCCATAGCGGCCCCATCCGTCCTCAACGGTTCGGACTCCGTCCTGGCACAGACACCATCCCAGCGTTGAAGGTACACCATGGCTATATCCGTGGAGGTCCTCAACCTTCCGATAAATGGATGCTTCTCAAGTCATATGGGACCCCCAAAATCATCCAGTTCGTTAACCATTGAAACTAAGTAGTAAGTAGCAAAACCAACCATTTTTGTGGGTTCCCTGTTTTAAGGACCACCCAAATGTGCATCAACGGTCAACAACGGCACGCTACCATGAACGCCCACCTCGTCCACCTGGTCGTTCAGGTGCAACATCTGCAGCTTGCCCACACCACCAGGGACCTTGGGAGCTGGTTGCTGAAACGACAGCTGGTTGTGCCCTCCCCATGATCACCTCAGCAAATGCATATCTGATTGCTGTAGATCATGTGGGTGTTTCTCAAAATAGAAGACGAGGAAAATCATCCAATATTAGTGGTTTATTGTAAATAAACCAAGCATTTTGAAGGTGCCCAAGCTGTCAAGATACTGGCATATTGATTATGTCATGTTTTTGCCGCTAACAGCCGCCACCATCTGAATTGGAGGGCTCCCTGAGTTCGAGCATTGGGTGTTCGAATGACTCTTCAGTCATGGGCTTCCTGTATAGATGTCTGGCAAACGTGAATTCGTGTGTATATGTTTTGCCTGTATTGTGGATGTATGTAATTATGCACGTTCGTATGCACATATGGACTCATGTACATATCGATGCATGTACAGATAGATGCATGTATGTATGTATGTATGCGTGCCTGTGGGTATGCGTCCATTCCGAGCCACAAAGAATGGTAGTCGCAAAAATCCAAATCCTAGCAGCTGTTGATTACTTGTGGACTGGTTTGAGTGAGCTGACCATTTTCAGCCAGTCGTGTTTAGACAACGAGTTTGTGAACCATTAACCATTACTAAATCGAGATTTAGTCAAGTCAACCATCAGCAATCAATAAGTCACCATTAGTAACCATTAGTAACCATGAGTAAATCAAGATTTAGTTAACTATTAGTAACCAATATGCAAGTAATCTTACAAAGATCCTTCCCAGCTTCACTCGTCAATCGTTCGCGAGCCACTGCCCCGCCCTGCCAGCTTTCTGGGTGCTGTGACCAAGTGTGCGAAGACATCTCGAAAGTGCGCATCCTTGGACGTGTGAGGCACGTGATCAGTTTGATAAATAGTAGGGTTAATAATGATTAATCAATATCAGTAGTCAATATTAACCAATTTTACAAGAATAGCCCATTAATATCAAGATTAACCGTTGGAAACCACTCTCAGTAGTCAAACCACTCAAATTATCAGTCGTGAAACTATCAGTTTAACCCTTGGAAACCAAGTTTTATATCACTCAATCATGGGAAGCCACTGCAGTCCAATTCTTCCCGTAGATCTCTGCGTTGGAATCCGCGACGTGTTGGGAACTCGCACCACTCTGTTCAGGGTCTGCTTCAGCGTCTCATCCTCGCGCTGAAACACTGAGGTGCTAGCTGTCAGCAGACGGGTAGGAAAACCTGTAGTTTCCTGTGAAAACATGTGTTGGAGGTTTATATATTATAGGCTTTCCAAGTATCATTGATGGAACTATGTATAAAGACATGATATGTATAGACATGATATGTATACATATATATATATATTGTGGAATTGTATGTATACATACATACATATTTGTGTGTGTGTGTGCGTAATTACTGGGTAGAACAGCCGTCTATGTAGGTATGGTACAAACATATGTATAGCAATGTAGCATGCAAAGTTACATGTTCCATATCTTACACAGGTACTGTTAGGCAGCTATATGGAAACTATGGCTGCGGTGCAAAATAATAGTGATTTCCAGACCACTTTTGGGGATGTTGGCAACCCAAAGAAACAAAATCCATCGGTGCATAGGGCAAACAGCACCATGCGTATACATGTCTACAAAAGCCCACATACCATTATACGATTGCAAAGCATCGAAACCAATTTGTCTTGTGTGTCTATCAACCCTAATCATTAATTGGTATATGCATATACATATATGACTGAAAAAATCTACACGTGCACATGTAGAAACAAGTAACAAATATCCAATGTATGTTTACTTGCACGACCCAAAAATGTGCGTATTATCATGTTTTCTATATTTTCATATACAAAGACATATTGCGTGCTCTGTTCTCACATACTCATGCTATGCGTCTGAACAACTTGTGTACCAAGCACCACTCGAAGGTTTCCATGGAAAAAATGGTGTGCTGTTGGACAAATACATATTAGTGGTTTCTTAAAATGGGAACCCCAAAGCTAAGGTTGGTTTATGAATGGCTCACAATGGTTAACAAATGTTAACATGGTTGTGAACAAGGGTATTAGAAGTAGTAATACGGGATATGGGTACCCCTATGACTTCAGAAATATGCATAATATCCAACAAACATTTGGGATGCAAAGTCGAACCCGAGTCGGCTTGTATGAGTTCTAGTCTTTGGCGGGAAGTATGGACCATGCCAAATATCATCAAAGTCATCAAAGTGTCGGGTAGTTGCCAAATGCCAGGCATTTCCTCTGTGATCCTTCCCCCTCTGTACCATCTATCAGGTATCTAATGTATGTACATATATTGCATATCGTGGCGAGCCGAGGTTCCCTTTTTATACACCTGGAAATGTTCAGTTCTTCTGTTACCCACTGCATGTCTGCCTTCCTCTCGGGGGTATAAAACATTATCTTATGATTGTCGTCTGCTCGCCTGAGCTGTTTCCAGTCAAACAGACTACTGGCTGATTCATCTGACCATAAAACCAACTTGAAGCAATACAGGATAATGATGGATACTCAACAGGCGTTCATATGATATTGTTGCTTCAGCCTTGATGGTCGAAAACAAGAACAATAGCAGCAACAGCAACCATGGCGAATAAACGTTAAATGGCGGATACTGCTTACCTGATTCCTAATCAACCAACTAACTACTCACTAATCACTGGAAGTTGATCCAATTTATGGGGATTAACACCCTGACGTTGGTCAACCGCAGCAACGGGCGACAACTTCCAAGACCAACCAACCAACCAACCAACCAACTACAGCACCGGCGAAAGATTCCTTCTGCGCGTCGACGGAGGTGATGAATCTGGCAAGGTGCGATGAAGAAATGGCTATGGCCATGGAGAAGACGTGGGTCATGAACTGGGTAAGGTAAGGCTTTAAGATCAGGTTTAATGGATAGTTTGCAAACCTTGGATAATAATTTGAGATCAGGCTTTACGATGATTGTTTGTGGATACTGCTATAAATACATTGGGACTGAAACGGCTAATGTTCTTTCAAAACAAATATGCGGTTATCATCGAGAAAATAGCTCTCCAGAAATGACGCTAGCCCAAGAACTGGTTGTTTTCCTTCTTTGTGAAATTGTCATGTTGGCAGTTGCAGTTGAGGTGGCCATGCCGATCAGGTTAATGATGGACCGACTACAAACTAATAGGAACATGGGTACTGTAATTTTGGGGAGGCCCATAGAAACACTAGAAACAAACTGGTGTTTCTCAAAATTGGGAACTCCAAAAATGGTTGGTTTATTACTTTGAGATGGCTATTCATGGATGATTTGGGGGTATCCCTAATTTGAGAAACATCCAAATAGATACAACGGTTTAAACAAACGCAATCAAACGTGGAACCAGCAAAATTGTCTCCAAAGATTATACTTGCGTTCGTCAACCTAGCGACAGTTGGGGTCCCCAGATTGAACCAACTTATAACTACGGAGGCCCCAGCGTATGCCCGCAATGTTGAGAACTTTCTTGGTTCTCATCAACCAACCATTGGGCTCTTGACATAGCTCTCATATGATTGTTGGAACAATTCTTAGCCATGGTTGTAGCCATGAACCACCATGAGAATGGCCATTACTAAGCATGCTTCTTGTTACACCACGGAGTTTGATCCATCATTAACATCGGCTATGGTTTCCTAAAAATTGGCAAAACCCATCATTAAAAATTGTTTACCATGGTCATTGGGTACACCCATGACGCTGCTTTTCGGCATCAATAGTATTAATAAGTATTAACTTCACTATTTGCAGCTATTAATCGCCATGAAGCCATGCATCTCACTATTGGTTGTAATGGGCACTATAATAGGGAACTATTCATAGGTATTCTAACCCTTACCCCCTCAACCATTGCGGACCCCAAAAAAAGGGCCACCACCGGTGGCGAGCCGCACCTTTCAATGGCTTCCCTGGACTCGTCGATGATGGTCTTCTTGGCCTGAAGCCTTGGCGGAGGTTGTCACCAGGCCATCCATCACCGCGCCAGCGCGATCAAATCTCGTTGGTGGTTTCAACCCCTATGGAAAATATTTGTCAACCAACCATTTGTTAATAACTAGTAGGGAAAATAAAAAATGTTTGAAACCACCAATCAGAGATGGGTTGTTGTTCCCGGCTGAATTTTGCATGTTTTTGGTCCAAGGGGTCATGAATTTGCTGCTTATATGGTTTCTCAAGCTAGTGACTGGGGACCTCAAAGCTGTGATTGGTTATATTGGTTTAGTACCAAGAAATGACCGATATGAAGGATGATAAGTGGAGGTATCCCTATGGCTTGAGAAACACCCATATACAAATGCAGTAAAACTGTCTAAACCCAATCATTGTGAAACAACGGTCAATGATGGTTCATCATGAAAGATTGTGATCAACAAAGCCCTGCTGTTTAGCACAGGTTCAGCTGGTTGGTCGTTGGGTGCAGCCCTTGCCTCAACCTGTGTGGATCTAACCCATGGCCAGTTGGATCAAACCAATTGCCGGTTGGATCAAACCATGCACCGAGCAAGAGTCTGGACATGGGAATTGACTGCAACTACGGAACTCCTGACTATTGCTGCCATAAGCCTCTACAATCACCGATTGTCAGTGAATATGCCAGTCATTGCTTGTTGATAGCCTCGCTGTAGGTTGGTCCATGTTCCGAAAACTCAACTAATACTACAACTGTTGTTAGAAATGAGCCTTTCTTCAAACACATCAAGGATGGTCTGACCATTGTCTTCAATGCCTGTTCGGGGTGATTTTTTGCTTGGCCTCTACCGGCTGCACATGCATCACTGCCCGGTTATCTTGCGAACTTGTTGAAAAAGCTACAACTACACCTGTCAACAGCTGTCAACTAGCTAGTAATAGCGAGTTATTCCCAGATATCGCAGCCTGTTTTTTTGCTAATTACGGATTGATCCACTATGATTATATATCACCGAACTTCTTGATCATGGATTGCAAGTGAATCATCTATTGCTGAATGTTGCTCATAGATCTCATATGTCTTCGTTACAGATTCTTAGAAGTCGTTAAATAAGCCATTCAACTATCTTTGTATCTACTATATCTGGTCATGACCGGCGCACCACAGAGAACAAAAGACTGTCTTTCATACCAAAATGAATTCCCCCTTCATTGACCACTATCAAGCACCTTTCTTCATTATCGTTGCTCATCCCTCGAATTGTTGGAGACATTCCTAATATCCTGGTAGTGTGATGATGATTCATGGCTCACCACTAATCAGCATTGTCTTCAGAACCGTATTATTCGATCTAAATCAACAGCAATGGTGACGAATCTTACAGTAATCTTAAACTCCTAGAATCTCACCCTTTCAAGAGGGGTTGGATAGGCAGTTTGCCAAGTTGGGATAGCCTTTCGTGGGGTCAACCTGTTATACAGCCTTGAGAGTAGTGGTCCACCAATCTGTACCACCTTAATCTCCCAACCATCGCAGCCTGCAAACTGGGGTGCCGCACTCCGACAACTGATCAGTGAAGGTGGTGTACCTGGGGCCGCTTCAGGGCCGACGATCAATGATCACAACTTGCAATGACACCAAGCATTACAGCCATTCTCAACTGATCATTCGCCACTGTGAATCCCGACGAGGGGTAAAGGCGTATGCGCATGGAAGTGCCCCTTCAATTGAACTTGGATAGGGATTTCCACAACAATTGGTTGACATGTCTCGCAACAATCAAAATAGGCGGCATAACGAACATGCAGATATAGTCTGAGGTAGACGTAGAGCATAAAATTCAGCATCAGCATCATCCAAAAAGCAACACTGATGTGCGGAAGCAAAGCAGCTACCACGATTCCGTAGGGCACTGATCGATGGCCTTCTTGTTCACGTGCTCAAATTTGCTCAAGCCCTGAAGGGTCCGTTGGGAGGCTGAGATGTGGTGCCACCGACAACAGATTTTGGTTCGATCTATTGGGCACAGTCTGCTCCTTCTTGCTTCTGTTCCCAGTGGTTGTATGAAAATATGGTTTCCTATATTATCATAAACTTCTTGGTTATCATCCCCTATTGTTGCTGGTTAATATTGACCCATAGCCATACAGTATTACCTTGGCGAATACCGCGGGTTCACCCCGTGGCTCGAATCATCGACCAACCGTGGACCGTAGGTCCACCGGTTCGCTGGTTCCTTGTTGGTCTTCTCCAACTGGGCCATGAGCTGCTTCACATTCATCTCCTTGTACCTGGCGAGCCCAAGCCCTGCCGCAGGGGGGTCCCCCGTGCCGAGCATTGAAAGCTGCTGATGTCATCAGTATTCCGAGCGATGATGATCGTGGGACTTGCGAAAGGCACCGCTGTGGTTGCCCACACTATCATCGTCACCACCACCAGCATCATCCTCATCGTCACCACCACCACCACCGGCATCATCATCATCATCATCATCATCCTCATCATCATCACCACCACCAGCATCATCCTCATCATCATCAACCACTCTGTCTCGTTGTATGTTGTTTATTCTCCCCTACACTTCACCATTCATAGGCGCCCCAGTGCTTGGTCATCGCAACCTGCCAGCGGTAACGCGCACTTGGCCATCTCGGTGGAGACCACGGTGAGGCCACGCAGCTTCTCATCTGCGTCACCTTTCCGTTTCACCAAGTTGTTCACCTGGCCGTCCCAAAAAATCTGCTGAACCTGCAAGCTTCCATGGTTAATAACCACTAACAATAACCACTCAAGTGAATAATAATGAAGCCACTAATCATGGTTATAACCACTAATAATGGTTAGTGGTGGTGAAGCCATATCTTCTTGAACCATGGTTAATGGTTAAAGGGTCATAAGCACTAAGAATGGCTAATAATTGGGAATCATAACCAACAATAATGGTTAAACAACCACCATATCGGGGGTTAGCCAGACCAGTTTGGGGTACCTCCAAAGTGGTGGGTTGAGCTTCTGAGAAATAGATAAAGGATGATTTGGGGGGGGTACAGCACCCGTGTTTTGAAACACTCATATCCCACTGAGCTTAGAAATTCCAAGAAAATCCCATCGTCCAGAGGGTCTGCTCCCAGTATGGGCCCACCTCGGACGTTGGCGCTAAAAAATCGGGATATTTGGTGCCCAAAGGAGTCGCAGGAGATATCCAACGGATTTGCATCGGAGGATTTACCCTTGGTGCGCGTGGCTGATATGATTCATGAACTCACAGAGTAATGTGTAATGTCTATCCCATATACTTGTGGAAATCCATTGTGGCCGGTTGTGGTCGGGTGTCCAAAACATCCAAACGATGACCGTTTCAGGATGAAACCAATCGTGGGGTCTCCACTTCCCGGAATCGCATTTTTTTCCTTTTGCGTTTTGAAATCAAGCATTTCGCAGAGGCCGCAATCGTCTCAAATCAAGGTGTCTCTTTGGAAAACACCACATAATACATGGTGAGTTTGCCCATCACCTACTGGATTGGGGACATATCTGTTTTTTTGCATTTAAAATTTCAACAAAAATATATGGTGGTTGATCCAGATAGGGGGGTACCCCCAATCATCCTTTATGAATCATGTGTACCATTTTTGGGGTACCTCTATTTTGACCCACAGCTCTATTGTTTACAATCTATCTCTTAAAAAAGGACACCTTTCTGATTATCTAAAAAGCATTGTTTAATCGAAAAAACTCTATAATCTCCAAAAATTATTATATAACAATTTCAAAAATCGGCTGCTTGTTGGCAACTCCCGTGCACCTGATGAAACTCCTTCCCTGTTTTTCGAAGGGACCGATCCAGCGGCAAAGCCGGGACCAATGAGAAATCACAAGCTGTGGCTGGGTAAACTGATCATGGTTTGACCTGGATCTGCTGTCACTCACCAGGATCCAATCGCTTAGAACCATTGATACTAACCAAGAGTAACCAGGCTTTTAAGCTTAGCCAATGATTATCATGATTGATCATTGTCAAAGTTGGCCAATGATCATGTGCTAACTAATGGTAACCCAGGATTAATAAACCCCTGGTTGATTAACTAGGGGGGTTTATTAATCCTGGGTAGCCATTATTCACTAACAAGTGGATCTACTACCATCATGGATCATTTCAGGACAAACTCAGCGGGGGGGCGGACGCCACCTGGAAGTCCCCTCACCATCACGTCTCGGTCGTCATTTGCACACGCGCACGTCCCACGTTGCGACGGGACACGCGGCAGTTCATTGGCGATGCTGATTTCGCAGCAGTTGTACTTCTGGAATTGGTGGTTGAAGCAATAATCATCCGGGTAGTTGTGGGTAAAGGATCGTGATATAATACTGATGTGATGGTTAAATGATGGTTAGTCGTCATCTGGGCATTGAACATGATACTTCAAACTTCGGATTGGCTACAACAAGTCCGATATCCAGGAACTTGGTGTATCAATAACGAACTATACCGAGAACTGGATTGACCGGTCATCAATGGTCACAGCAATAATTGCTTCCACCACCCAGCAGTTTTAAATCTACACTGGCCAGTGGACCTAAAAGAAGAAGCTCCGAGCTCCTGATGATAGCAAAAGAGCCTTCTGCAAAATGCCTGGGCGGCATCCTGTGATGGCAGATTTTGAACAGCTACAGTATACAATGTATATAGACAAAGTGGGCCCATTTGGGACCCCTGCTGTTAGCTAAGCTGGTTTACATATCTAGGGCAAGTACTATAGTTCTAGTAGATGATGGTAGATGTAAGTATCTAAATGGCATACTAACTAACTTGTAAAAAAGGGGCCCCACCTTGTAACACATTATATAACAAGTTGTTGCTCTTTTGGGTCATGATTATTTCCCTTGCAAATCAAGGCAGGCTCAGGATCAGCCAACTCTTGCTTTAGTTCGGATCAGGATCATACTTGGATGGGCCAGAGGAACAAGAAATGGTACCAATATGGGTGTTTCTCAAAATGGGGGTACCCCCAAATCATCCAATGTGAGTCATTTAGAGTAGTAAACCGTCCATTTTGGGGTTCTAAATTTGGAGACACCCCCATATGTACCAAAGGTTTCTTCGATGCTCAGCCGTTAGTTTGGTGCTCAGGAGCTTCTCGAGGCTGGACATGCTGGCCACGTTTTTGCACAGAGAGACGACTCGACTGTCGCTCTCAGCAAGGAGCAAGGACTTTCAAGTGATACCAACGATACAAGAACGGCATGTGCAACCTGAATTTGCCACCTGGTGTGTCACGAAAGTTTCAAGGGGCCAAGCATGGCCAACCATATGCAAGCACATGATCCTGATGGAGCGCTTGTACTTCACTCTTGTAGTCCATCCTCCAGCTTTGTTTCTTGCTCTGTCCACAAATGGCCCCAAAAACATCCGAGTCTCTTCATCCAGGGGGTTCACATGTCTTGGGGTTGCCACTTGTGGATCACATCCTGGAGTCATGCAACAAGGAATCGTAGCGCGTGAGGAGCAGTGGACCTCCTCCACTTCGCTTCCCGGACCTCGATGGAGTTCTTGGGGAAGCCGGGCTGCCAACGGTGAGGCCTCCGTTCGTGAGGCCACCCAGGGCAGCTTCCAATTCAGCCACCCGCGCTTGTAAAGCATTGGCCTTGCCTCACGGGGTCAGGGAAGCCATGTGCTTGGAGCTGGTGTGCAAACGAAGGGAGTCCGAATCAAACCGAATGGGAATAAAGGGGGAACCAAGATTCTGGTTGGTAAGCAGAACAAAGACAACAAACCACCAAACTGAATGGGGATTGTGCTGAACTCCATCACAAGATGTGGATCATTCGAACCAGTCCAAAGAAAGTTGATACACAGTACTTGAAGCCAACAAATCAAATGATGTAGAATACAATACCTACTTGAGATTTGAGTTTGGAGTGGATGGCTATCCTTTAAAAGTTTGGTTTACCAAGCCTCACCAGGGTTCCCTGAGAAGGGATCGCTGACCGAATAACAATGGTGTAGATACTGCATTTGGTTTTTCTTGGCTAACTATCCCTAATGTTTATATCTTTGGATGGTCAGTTAGCATATATATATATATAACCCTAATGTTTATATCTTTGGATGGTCAGTTAGCATATATATATATATATAACATATGTATCTAATTATATCCCTAATGTCTTGGTTGTCCCATGTTGTCCCATGTTGTCCCATGCTGTCCCATGTTGTCCCATGCTGTCCCATGCTGTCCCATGCTGTCCCGTTGGCTCCCTCCATGTGCGAAGCGCCTTCTAAAGCTCGCGCCAGCTTCAGAACGGGCCGTTCCTTGTTCTCATCGTCCTGGCGCCAAGGTTGACAGTGAGGGGCGAAGTGCGGAACAACAGACCAGTGTTGATGAGCAATTGTTGATATGTGAATATATCAAGCTTAATATATGTTAATATATGTTAATATATGTTAATATATGTTAATATGTGTTAATATATGTTAATGTATGTCAATGTATGTTGATATGATGTATCGTTTATATATTAGAAGCTGGTTTATAGGTTTGTGCTATCATTAAATCAATCATATGTTGTTAACATATTGCTAATATATCAAGCTAAACAATATAAATTAACCCAGTTAGACAATCAAATTATTATATGAATTAAACCATTATATGGTTAATACATGTTAATATGGTCAAGCTTGTGCTTCAACAACATAGAACACTTAATTAATATTGATAGGCCAGCGTTGATGAACTGGTAGCAATTTTCTAGTGGTGTGGTGGTTCAGTGGACTCTGATAATTAATCAAGCTTGAGAAGTTAAGAATCCACCGTATCACAGCTGAAATGACGCCCTCTGCAGCAAGTCACAATCACGAAAGTTGTATCGACAATCAAACGAAGAAATGTGCTGACTGGTTGACAGTTGCAATTCATGAGGTTTATAGGTTCTCCCCGAGTAAAAGACCTGGACAATGCCAGGTCCCAAATATCGGTGCATGAAGCATGCACTCAGGTAGGTTCATGGCTGCATTTCAGCATCGGAAAAAAAAAAAAAACGATTTAAGGATGAACACCAAAAGCCACGGGTATGTCACCACCATCACATGTTCAATCTCAGCCGTTGCAGCTACTCAGCATGCTCAGCAGCCCTCAGGTGGCGCCCCCGGCGCAGCCCCGGCGCAGGTTCGGCCTCGATTGGATCTGCTTTGAAATCCAACAGCAGCTGCGCCACGTCGCCATGACCACAACTCGCTGCGATATGCAGCGGCCGCCGTTCGATGGACGTCATGAAACTGCAGCCTGCGTAGGTAGACCATGGCCCCATGGGCCCTATGGTTGGTGGACCCTGGCAGTGGTTGGTGGTTAAAGGTCGCTACTAGGGAACTATGGAAACGATAAGAATGGTATTAAAATGGTCAATGATGTTCAAGCCCCATGGTTGGTTATGGATGGCCCACGGCCCCATGGTTGATTCATGGATGGTTAACTGGCTGGGAGCGTTCGGAGCCAAGGGTATCCTTGGAGCCAGGAGTGCCCATCACCACTTGGACCTTGACATTAGAAGCTCAACTCGCCGGCGACCAGGCCATCAACAGAGACTTCTGGAGTCGCTGGTTCTGGCACTGCATCCCCGCCCTGGATATACCACCAAAGCAGGTGACCCACAGCCCATAACTTGCCGATTTGCTGAAACTCCAAGGCTTTTTTCAACTTCCTTAACCTGGCTCCCAAGAAAAAAGCAACCAGTGGTAGTACTGCTCTTATTTGTCTAGATGTAGTGACTTGTAAACTTAAAAGCAATGATGAGCATAATCTGTTATTGGCACAACATGGCACAACCACTTTCTTGTCAGCTCGTGGTCTCAAACGCCACCTGTAGAATGACCAATTCTTGGTATATCCGCTTATAAGTGGCAATTATCCCCATATTAAACCATCATAAGCATCGGGATAACCACCAACCTGATGGGTGTTCACCAACCTGTGGGGACTTCCCAGCCGTGACCAGCTAGAACTACCCAGCAAGGAGTACTTTGATGCGTACCCCCATGGCGAAGGTCAGTGGTCCCAAGTCCCGTGGTTTCTAGGGGTTAGTGCAGCTACCTTATGGGGCGTAACTAACCATCGTTATAACGCCCCAGGTGCACATCCAAGTAGAGTAAACCACCTGGGGGGGTTCCCTTCTCGCCGTGCAACGGGGATCGCACTGGTGCACCGCCAAGAGATGTCGAACCACGTTGAGCCGGTTGAAGTGGCAAGCCATACCTGAGCAGGGACGCCCAAGTGGTACACTTGTGTGTCTGGCTGGTGGTTGAACAATCCCCATAAACAATATGCGCAAGTTAATCAAATAGTCAAGAATTACGTTGGGAAAGTAAGAGTTGTTTGAAACCGCCAACCAGTTGTTCGTTGAGTAGTTGATTTGTTTGATTGCGGGTTGTTTTTATAGTTGTTTACTTTTAAATTGTTGATTCTTCGATTGTTGGTTGTGATTTTGATTGTTGACTTTAGATTTTGCGTGGTTGAGTTTGTCTGTTTTTTGCGCAGTCAAAATTTGATGGCCAGGTACTGCAAATGCACCACAACAAGCAACAAGAACCAAACGGCGCACATAGCTGGGCACTCTGATGTGCGTCTGGGAGCTTGATTTTGGGACCCCATGTGACAAGGTCAACCCTGGTGATGCCCTGGGAGTCACATTGTCTGCCTACCAAAAGTGATCATTTGTTGGTTGGGTAGATCCATACTCCAATAGGCATCCCGAACTATTGGGAAATGGTGCTTCTTTTTAAACAACTTCAAACTTGGGTGTATCATCTGGTACGGAGGGTCGCAATGAAAATAGCTACAGGCCCCGTAGCAATCCCAGTGATTCCCAAGTGGCCAACTCCAAAATAGCGAATGAATAGCTGAACCATTTGGAAGCAGCTCCGTTTTCACCCAGCTTAATCAACATCCAAAAACAGGTAGCCGTCCGGCCGTCAAGTCACTTGCTTTTCGGCTGCATTTTCTTCTACAACCCACCAAGTCCCCTCTTGGCCAAAAACCCACAGTGAAAAGAACAACCCACAATGCTTCCGGGCTTCATAATGTGGCATGCAGAATCTTCTCCATGACACTTGTCATATCAGCCTTTTTGCAAAGCCGACCAAACTCGTTCAACGCAAGCATCACCTCGAGCGACTGCTGTCCAGTAGAATGATGGTAACTGTGTGGAGATATAACTCATGGATGATTTATCGATAAGAGCACGGGCTGGGCTAAAACCAGTTGTACCATATCTGGGATGACAAACATCCGTTTGACAGCTATTTTGATGTTCACTAGCATGTTGGTATACAGTATCAGTATGGAGGTAAAATATGTTGGTATCAATACGATCGGATCATATTTGGAGATACCTGGATGATGTTGGATGACAATATTGGTCTTTAAAAACCAACTAGTAATTCGTATACATGTCTGAAATAGTGGTAAATGTATCAACGAATATGCCTATATTGTATCAATTCCTATCGTTTTCATACGGTTTTGTGCAAGGCGCCATGGTGTACCAAAGGTCGTCACTGGCGGTTTCCCTGTAGCCGGGTTCTGAGCAGCTGGATGGTGCTCGTACCGGCCATGGACAAAGCCATAAGGAACCATTAACTTTGCTTATTAATGGCAACCCAGGATTAATAAACCCCTGGTTGATTAACTAGGGGGGTTCCCATTTCAATGGAAAACCAAGGCTTTTAGGGGATACCCCTTATTAATAAACCAGGGGTTTATTAATCCTGGGTAGCCATTATCCAGGAATCGTAAGCAGTATCAACCCTTGCAAACATTGATAGACCACTGGTGGTTTATGATTATCCCCTCCCTGAAAAACTCCCCCATACCCTATTATCCCCTATTCTCCATTTCCATTCTTCCTATGATTATCAACCATTATGATTAACACCTATTATCCCCTATTATCCCCTATGGGATTCTGATAGGCTTGTTATCCCCTATGATTAACCATAATCCCCTATTATCCCCTATTATTCACCACTATCAACCCATCACTGGAGCAACGACTTGGTGAGCAACGACTTGCTCGCCAAACCACTTCGCGGCGCCGCTGCAACGGTTGAGCGTAAGCGAACAGTTGCTGCAGTTTAGGAGCCTCATAACCAACATAACCAGTTCGCAAAATATCACGAACCATTAGTTTCTGATGGTTTTATGATGGTGAATGATTATTTACATTCATTTACCATCATGAACACTATCAAGAATCGACTGTTGACAGTGAAACACTGGTTCAAACACTGTTGACTATCATAATTTGAACCATCAGTGAAAATCACTATGAACAGATAATCAATCATGGGTTGGTATATCGCCCCCTGCATGAAACAGTGGGCACGAATGGAGGGCACAAAATTAGCACCACAAAAAATCCTGAAAATTGGTTTCAGTCCAAATGAAACTGCTTGCAGTGAAACCAGGATTCATGGGTTGTGAGGGCTGGACCAATCGCTGAAACATAAGGGGTTTAGGTGGGGGCAAACCGAAAATAGACGGATCCAAGTTGCAAATGTTGTAGGCATATTCTTTGACACTATACTGTACCGACAATAGATTTTCGAAGTCAACATATCATAAGCGGAAGATAAGTAGCAAGAGTTGTGCTTCAAAAAAGGTTTGCTCGTACCCAACTGGGTGTTTCTCAGAATAGGGTTACTCTCCAATCATCCATCAATAGTCTTTTATATAAAACAAGCATTTTCGCGGGTTCCCTAGGGCGTGAGAAACCACTAACAATCGTAGTTGCTTATATAACCACTATTAACCACTAACCAGCCATTATCAACCGTTATTAACCACTATAAACCCTGGTTCCCCCATCATTAACCATTGTTTTCCCTAAAGTTTAGTTGATTATTATCCCCCATTATTGGTTGGTTAATATTGACCCCTGGTCATTTTGAGAAATGAGCAACTGCCCCCAGTCCCGAAGGGAAACCATCCCACTGAACCAGCTCTGCGCACCAAGCAACCAACGATTCCGAGACATCAGGGAATCGCTGCGGCACCGTGGTATCATCCTCGCGCGAACGGCCAATCTGGGAGTTACTAATGGGAATCTCGTTGGTTGGTTCCTCAGGAAGCAAGGGGGAATAAGCATGGACTCTGGTTGGTGGTTTCAACCCCTATGAAACATATAAGTCAACCAACCATTTGTTAATAGTTTCTAGGAAAAATAAAAATGCTTAAAACCATCAGCCAGGACTTATCCTCAGTGCTTCCCCTTGCTTCCTGATACCCTTGGTATTGATACTGATACTGATGATTGTTCAATGGACTACTACCAATGGATACCTCAATAATAGTAGTCCTTGCTATTGATACTTATCTGATGTTAAGGTATTGTTCGTCATTGACCAATTGTCATCGGCTTAAGCAGTCATCGGTATGCATTTTTGCTGGGTTTCATCATGCGTAATCAGTAATACTAGGATGCATGGTAATCATGAACATATGGCGATCCCAGTATATGCTTGCTGAAGAATGAACGTGTTAATCAACTTGGATCAATCATCAGAAACCTATGCTGAATAGCCACGGGTGAATCATTGGCCAATGCTTCATACTAGGATCATCTCAGCTCTCATTGCATGGCCTGGAGATCGCTGATGGCGCCTCTGGTACACGACCAACCTGGAAGTCCAAGATCACCATTTTTAGTAACCACAACTGGTGGGATGTTCCACTAAAGCAGGGAAGTTTACGTGGGAGTGTAATGGCTAAGAAGGGTTTTTGACCACCGATGGCTGATATTCATCTAACAATGATGAAAGATCCCTCCCCAACATGAACCTCCCCCGCTTGAGCCCCCTGGTTGAGGGCTGGGGAATGTTCCAGGCTAGCTGAAGCCGGGCTTCATGATGGTGACAATTTGTTACCGCGGTTCAG
>VSDK01007696.1:43767-57787 GCA_009767595.1 Symbiodinium kawagutii | reverse complement strand
GTGATGATGATGATGATGATGATGATGCTGAATGATGGTGATGATGATGATGATGCTGATGGTGATGATGATGATGATGATGATGGTGATGATGATAATGATAATGATGGTGATGATGATGATGATTGATGATGGGGAAGATGATGATGATGGTGATGATGATGATGATGATGGTGATGATGATGATGATGATGGTCATGATGATGATGATGTTGATTGATGATGGTGATGATGATGATGATGTTGATTGATAATGTTGATTGATGATGGTGATGATGATGATGATGGTGATGATGATAATGATAATGATGGTGATGATGATGATGATGATGGTGATGATGATGATGATGATGGTCATGATGATGATGATGTTGATTGATGATGGTGATGATGATGATGATGTTGATTGATAATGTTGATTGATGATGGTGATGATGATGATGATGGTGATGATGATAATGATAATGATGGTGGTGATGATGATGATGATGGTGATGATGATGATGATGATGGTCATGATGATGATGATGTTGATTGATGATGGTGATGATGATGATGATGTTGATTGATAATGTTGATTGATGATGGTGATGATGATGATGATGTTGATTGATAATGTTGATTGATGATGGTGATGATGATGATGATGATGGTGATGATGATAATGATAATGATGGTGATGATGATGATGATGGTGATGTTGATTGATGATGGTGATGTTGATTGATGATGGTGATGATGATGATGATGATGGTGATGATGATGATGGTGGTGATGATGATGATGATGATGGTGGTGATGATGATGATGATGATGATGATGATGATGATGATGGTGATGATGATGATGATGATGATGGTCATGATGATGATGATGTTGATTGATGATGGTGATGATGATGATGATGATGATGATGATGATGATTGATGATGGTGATGATGATGATTACTATTTCTATTAGTACATATTAGTATTATTATTGTTATTATTGAAATGATCCTGTTGGGTGATATAGATCATTTTCAACGATCATCCCGAAACGCTATCACTGAAAATGATTCTCTCCATGGTGGAGCTGGCACCTGCACCAGCTTTGAGAGGCCCATTGATGTCCGGATCATTTGCCATTATATACTGGTGCAATGAATGGTTGAATCATATGAATATGTAGTGGTTGATCAAATCAGTTCGCCATGCCTAAAAATTTTGATTGCCTCGAAAACCACCAAGGGACACGATGAGATGTAGCAAGCTCCAGCCTTCTTGGAAGGTGTTCTCGTGCAGCGATTTCGCCTGAGACACCCCTGGGCCCTCCACAATTCTAAGCTAGGACCATCTTGGGTTTCAAGCGACCACATGCGATTTGCACCGCCAATAAATGCAGAACCCAAGAAACAACTACAACTAGTAACCTTCGATCCGTACAAATAAACCATCATCAGATTAAACAGAAATAGCTTAGTCCCAATGCTACGACAGATGACCATGACATGCCATGATTGTATGCCAGGATACCAACAACATCTGCTGAATGGCATTTGGATGTGCAGCCGGGGGGGTAGTTCTCTGGCATATAACAACCATGGAAAAACAGCCCTAAAAAGTGGGTGGACTAAGCCCACCTGAACGATGTGTAGTAACCCCCACAGCAATCCCATCCCACCAAAGGTCCTCTTCCACCAGCAGCTTGGCAATGTGGTCGTGGCCCCCGTGGCAGGCGCTATGTAAAGCAGTCCATCCATCCACGGAGAAATGTGCAAAGACATCTGCCCCGTGCAGCAGCAGCAAGCGCGCCATCTTGACGTTTGCCTCGAGGTCCACAGGAACCAAGTTGCAAGGCCAAGATTGGATGGTACCCAATGCGCTGTCACTATGCTACATCAACCAGCATCTGATCAACTGCCAGAAATCGACTGGTCATCCACTTGTCAATGCATACCTTCTACAGTGTAAATGAGCAAAGGACCTACTGCATTTTGTACGATACTACCCCCAGATCCTCATTCATGTCAAACATGGAGGTGGCTGTGGATCAATGCCTTGTACCTGAACTCTTCACATCCCATGAATGACCAAACCACTTGACCTTTTGGAATGTTTCACCTACCCCTCTTTGGATCGTTGGTGTTCACCCATGCCCAAACATATCAATGAAGTGAAGTGGCCCTGCCGATAGACCTGGTGCTCGGTCTTCCCTAACCAGCTGTGACATGTCCTCCAGCGGAACTTGGCTAATCTTTCAGGAGTCTGACTTCATTGCACTGTGTCATAAAAATCTCTACCAACCAACTATTCAATAATCGATTTTGCTGCTAGGATCATGGGGGTGTTCATCATAGGTTCTGTCTCTATATCAACCAACCAATGCTTCCAGAGTGGTACCCCCAAAACCTGAAAAATTCTTTGAAATTCGCCATTGAGCTATAGTTTTCCCTTGTGCCTGGCAGTTCCCCTCGTTCTATTCACCAACTCAGCTAGGCTCGCCACCTCGTAGCCCCGCCCCACCGAGCACCAAGCGGGTACCACCTAGCGCCACCTCCCCCCATGGGCGCCTTGGCGCACGCGGCCCGCAGCGGCGTCTGCAGATTCACGGCTTCCTCCAGCAGAGCACTGTCCACCTCAGCGCCTTCGTCCAGGGCCGAGATGGCGCCGGTGATCTCATTCTCCTGGAGCGCCGAGGCATGGCCATGGGAGGGTGAAGCGGTTGGTCACGTGGTGAAGGTGAAGCGGTTGGTGAATGGAAGTGGTGAAGAGATGAAATGGCTGGTGAAGTAGTTGATGAAGTGGTGAGGGTGAAGTGGTTGATGATTGGTAAGCGAAGGGTTGGTTAGGACTTGGTTGATGGTTGGATAATACACTTGTGCTCGCGCGTCAAGCTACATCGGATGTGTAAACATCGGCCACGCAGCAGGAAATCCACTAAGTATTGATCATTTTGCTCACTTTTATAGGTACACCGGTACACTTTCATGGTGACCTATCTTCAACCATCATTTCAGATTGTTAACCATCCCTCTTCATCATAAATCTATGCAATGGATCATAATAGATTCCCTGTTGTTGCTGGAAATCATCCCCTATAAACATACATAACAATCAAGTAACATGCACTTTACATTCTATCGCCATCGCCATTTGTCATGGTATTCACACCCATCCTTGACTTTTGTTAACCAGCTTATCAACCATGACTGCAAAGCCAAATGAACCCTGACACCATCATCATCAACCATCACTCAACCACCAATAACCCATCAACTAACCACTAATGATCATCAATAGTAATCATCAATCAGCATCAACCATCATCAAGCATCCATTTCATCATTTGGTGAATGAACCCTCCCGGGGGTCGCTCCCGGCCTTGCCTTGCACAGGGCCGGCCGGCCCGGGGACCCCTGGCAGCCCTGTCGCTCCTTGACGGATCGCAGGAGCTGCACGTTGATCGCCAGCTGCTCCTCTTGTAGTGGAGCATAGGTGGCCATGGCGACGCACCGGCTGCGTGTCAAGAAAGGCCCCTTCAATGGTGATGAGTGGCTACTGAATGATGGTTGATCATGGCTATCTTATGGTTGATAATGGCTGCTTAATGCTTAGCAGTGGCTATTTAGTGGGTTGATCATGGCTATTTGATGGTTGATCATGGCTATTGAATGGTTCATAATGGTTGATAATGATGGTTTGGATGCCACTTAGGAATGGTTGATGATATTGATGGTTGATATTGATTGATACTAATGATGATCAATGGTTGGAACTGATGATGGCTATGCATCATTGATGATGGTGGATACTGCGGTCAATAGTTATAATAATGATTAATCATGATTTATCATTAGACGCTAATTATGCTTGATAGCTACAATCAAGTCATGGATAAATATTGGTCATGCATGGTGATTGATGATGGCTAAGAATGATGGGAAATGTGGCGGTTAATTGGTGGTTAGTGGATGGTCAATGATGGTTGTTAATGGCTAAATATGGTTGATATGATGGGTAATGATGGCCAAGAGTGGTTTGTGCTGGTACAGGACGGCCACCGATGGTCAGGAAATTCGGACCTTCGCTTGTCCAACCCCTTTTGGTCTGCCTTCAATTGCCCCATCTGTAGAAACAAAGCCCTTGCCAGCACACCATAGTAAGTCATACGAAAGAAGCAGTGCAATGCACGACTACGATGTCAATTCTTATTAGCAACAATTATTAACAAATACTAACCATCATTATCCAACATTATCCATAATTAACCATCATTAACCATCATTAACTTGGTAGGTTTACCCTTACCAACTGCCCCATTTTTTCTCGGCATCACCGCCACTCAGTGGCAGTGCTAGGAGCCAAAAAGACGGCAACGGCGCAGAGATCCCAACTTTTTCAGCAACCGTGCAACCTGCTGGGGCCAATAGTAGGCCATGATGACCAATAGGAATTGATGTCTCAACTTTGGGTGGCCGATGAGCCAGTGGGTCTCACTGAAATTTTTAAGCGCGGAAAAAAATGTGTCAAGGCAATAGTTACGATTCAACTTTCCCCTTCTATTTTTTGTCGATGTTTGACTTGAACTCATGGAAATGGCAACATCTCTAACAATGGTAGACTGTTCGACATCTCATACATCGATCTGATCTTCAAGATTCATCGGACATTCATTGAATCCACTGCTATGATTGTTGGGCGGGGCCGCCTTGGAGCCGTTCGCTGGTGCTGGCTGGGAGCCCTGGTCAACCATTGGCTGCGGCGAGCCGCTGGATGTTACCAGGTAGCCATCATTTCTCGGGATCCCCGAGCGACAAGCCCGGCATCTTGCACCCCATAGCTGCAAGAGACTGGCTCATGATGCCTGATCACCGTTGATATCTTTATTCATAATGCCTACTAATGATGGCCAATAATGCAGATAATGATGTTCATTCACAATGACTGTGCAATAGCTAGTTTTCAGCAATCCCCGAGTTGCTGTTCGGCCAATTTTCAGGTGTACCACGTTCCTACAGGAACATCGCATGATTCAGGAATTCATGATCTGCGACTGAATCGGTGGACTAGATGGTGTACTGAGGCAAAACCATGACTGCAACACCTGGTCCAATCATCCCAAAAAAGTGGCGATACTCCATGGGAAAAGCACCAGCTTGGGAGAATTGTTCACAGCTCCAGCTGGAATTTCAAGGCACCACCTATCCCAATGCCAACACCTTGAGGGCGATGTCGTCCAAGCTCGAAGTCAACTGATTCAGATTGCTTTGAATCTTCTGGTCCTGGCACTTCGAGGCATGTGAGGCATGTCATGCTCCCAGTTTTCTGGCGCTTCGCACAAAGTGCAAAAATTCTGACCAGCCGGACCAAGGCAACATAGCCTTTGGTAGTGGCAAGCACCATGTTCGATTTGAGTATGACATAATGACATAATGTTGAATCCATGACAATGATAATCAACACACCCCTATATTTGAAGCAGCTATTCAGTGTAAACCAATGGTGAATTGTCAACACGGATCTATCATTCTGCAGAGAGAGAGAGGAGGGAGAGAGAGAGAGAGAGTTGTTGGCAAGTCCCATGGTCATTTAAAGTGGAGTAACACACGACTTATTGTTTTACCCCCGCAACGAGACATGAACTTGAAACTAGCGCAGCCATGACTGAACTGTAAGATGTGTCGGTCCAGAGACTACTCCCCACGACCTTCCAGGAATCGTGGCTTAGTGGAACCATTCGTCTGTGCTTTCCTTAGGCTTGGAGATTTATCATCAGAGGGAAGTGATCAGCTCACTTTGCAAAAAGAACTGCATCAGACTGCTGATCTATGGTGAGTTACTCTATGGTTTTATAACTAATCGTGATTAATCCTGGTCAAATAACTTCCAGAAGATCCGTAGATTCCAAACAAAATATGCATTGGTAAATCACCACCTACTTGTGCTTAGTCCTAAAAGAAGTACTGAGTGTTTCCCCTGACAACCACCAGAGTTGAGGCTTTCTTAGCTATTTTCAGATCCGGAAGTGTTTCCGGCACTCACCAGGTATGGACAACGTGTCACCCGCTCATTGATGTCTTTTCCTAGTGAAACAGCCATTTCTTTCGTACACCATCTATGGAAACACCCAACGCGGTCGGCCTTTTCTTTGCAAATCATGAACTGCCGACTGTTGGTACCCTATATACACCGGTGGTATACCATGAGCCACCATATTTGGTGGTCCATTTTTTCAAATCAAAGAAACCCCACTTCAGCGGTGCCTCGCTCTGCAACCTCTCCACCTCTTTCCTTGCTTGGGCCAGTGCCTGTGCATGGATGTTGGTGGCTGGGATGAATCTATGAAAACCATCAATAACTGATAAGTCATTGACGCTATCAAAATGTTGTAGTTGTTGTTGTTAGTTGCTATTACTAGTGGTATCGATTAATAGTGGCCACTACTCATGCGAACAGCGCTTTGATAGTTAAACGAGTGGGATTAGTGGCTAAAACCAGCACTAGCCAGTGATTAGCCGTTGATAATATTAATCAATCATAGCTCTGATTGATTTGCCATTCTCAATGTTAAATAATATGGTGATTTAGCCATTCATGATATTGGCCAATTGATTAGTCATTAATAACCATCATCAAAGATTCTCCGCAACCATGATTGAACCACCATTGACCACTAGTCACCATGCTTAATCACTGGCTGAGCATTCGTATCATCGCATGATAGATCCGCCAACCTCATGGCCCCTTCCACTTGGTAAGCTGGCTACGGGTGGATGGTGGACAACAGGGCCCGAATACCAGGCCCTTTTGCTAGGCAGGCGACTTCGATGATCAGCATCGTAACCCTTGAGATACCATAAAAAATACTACCAGGGGCAGCAACTGGTAGCAGGATAACAGCAACCGATATTCATCAGATCCTACTCCAATTCTTATTGCAAATATCAGATGATAGCATGGAAGATAAGTACTCCAAAAAGTATAAAACTTGAGATACTCCACTATAACAAGTGTTATCCTTTTGGTCCCAACATAAGTTATATCTTTGATATATCCCAAGAGTCTCAAGATCCTCCAACGGCCCCAACATAACGTCCGAGTGGTGACCGTGCTACGAAGCCAAGCGAGCGACCCATGATCCGAAGCACCTGATCCGAAGCCTTCAACTCTTTCAGCAGGTCCTGCGCACCCAGGTGAGTGCCCAACCAGGGCGCCACGCGGTGAGTGCCACCGTTCACATGTGAATCACTGATGAAATCACCCGTGAAAAACATGTTTATTGAATGAGAAGTCAGTTGGTGGTTCGAACTTTCAACCATTCAAGCTGAATGGTTGCGCACTGGTCGCTGAAACGATGCTTGACCAACTTGTGGTCCTTTTGTTGGCTTCAACCCCCTGGATTTGCACCGGTTTGGTGCTGGAAATACCTCAACCATCTTCGGCACTGGATTTCCAGCTATCAACAAATGAGTTTCGTTTGTGCATGGGCCCCAGCCATGGATGGTCGATGTATCAGCGCTGGGTCGTTCTCTACCTCGCGACAGCATGAAGCTGAGCCACAATCAGAGATCAAGATCCTCGGTTGAAACCCACCATGGAGAATAAGATATCACGGGCCTACAATGGTTGATGATGATCAAGGTTGATGATGGGCTTAGCAAATGGGAATAGGGTTGATCATGGTTAACCATTGGGCCCAGCTACATGCCTGCACACTGGGGAATATTGTTGGAGAGGAAATGATCATAATCATTGGCCATTCATCTGAAACCCCGGCCACAATGGATGATACATGATGATCATCAGCTTGTAACGGGCCATGATTCGTTACTTATCAATGAATCCTTCCATATCCTCCTCATGCACTTCCCGGAATTAGGCAACATCGAATCATCAGAATCCTCCTCCTACCGGTTACACCCTAGGAGCTGACCCTTAAAACTGTTTATCGAACCCCCTGGCTCCAAATTGTTCCCGACCACCAGGCAGTCTCAGGCAGCTCCGTTTCTACTGCTCTGCTCTGGGCATTGCTGACTGTACACAGCAACACCACTGGGTACGGCTGGTGAACCCGAACGCAGCACGACCAACTGTGACTGCCCAACTGCATATCTTTGGCACCATGCTTAAAAGGAATGGGAGATCCACCTATGATGATGAAAGGTCAATGGAAATGGCACTTGGCTTAAACTTAGGTTTATTAAGAGCTGGATCTTCCACTATAATGTGCGGGATCAAGAGTCGAAAATCGCTACCTTCTGCTGCGCATCGACGTCCCTGCACCATGCGACGGCCTCAAGCGACGTTGCATTTTGGGATGATCATGTTGTGCTGCTGGGGGGTTCCGATATGCCACCAGGATTCATGGATGTCTCTGTTTACCGACAAAAAATGGTGATGATGAATGGTTCGTGATCGTTGATATACGCAGGTGTCCACTGCCATGATCCACGGCACGTGCACATTTCCTTGTCTTAGAAGAACGAAATGTTGCAACGCAACATCTACGAGATGATCATGAGATGCTGTGGCAACAAGCGAAAGACAGCTGTCGGCACTGCAATCCGGATATTTCATGGGTCACACTCCTATGGATCGTGCACCTCATAGCTGCTCTGGTTGCAACAACATCGCTGGATGCTCGAACCCATCTCAGAAGTATCAGCCATCATCCCAAGTTTAAATCCCATACATTTGTGTCTGGCAGTTCAATCTGGACCAAGGAAAATCCATAGTTGTTGGAGGATTCGAATGGTTCAGCTTTGGAATGATTGTTCTACCCTGCTGCTACTTCGTACACCACACATTCTCAACTGCTGTCAGTGATTACTGAGGCTATGGAAAGTCAACAATGGAGTTCTTGATCAATAATATGAGTTATCAATTATTTTCCTGAGGATAGTATTAATGAAGTGAATTCAATTCCTGTTATCAAACAACAAGTGAGTCATTAAATATTAACCAGTCTTTCACCAATACCAATGATCTCCAATGATCTGATCTCCGATGATCTCCAATGATCTCCAATGATCTCCAATGATCTCCAATGATCTCCAATGATCTCCCATCAAATTCCACCATATGCCATTTGCCTTTCTTTCACTCCGAGGACCATGCGTGCAGCTCGTCATCAACGTTTCTGCGCCGTCTCCTGTCGCACTTTGACAGGGATGATTTGTTGGAGCCCGGACAACAACAACAACAACAACAACAGCAGCAGCAGCAGCAGCAGCAACAACAACAACAACAACAACAACAACAACAACAACAACACCAACAGCAGCAGCAGCAGCAACAGCAACAGCAACAGCAACAACAACAACAACAACAAGAAGAAGAAGACGATGAAGAACAACAACCCATAACCAACATTAGTCGCTTATGATGCTTAATGATGATTGATACTGGCTGACATCAATAAGAGCCACGATGGTCGGCCAATTATTACAAACATTGGCTGATGATCCAACAGTCATGACAATCAACAATGATCAATATCGGCTGATGATGGTCAATAATTCTCACCAACTTCACCAACTTCACCAACTTCAACTCACCAATCATAATCATTCACCAACTCAACCAACCAACTTCACCAACTTCACCAACCATTTGACCTATCATTTCACCAGCATCGCCGGGACGGATCCCGGGGATCCCCGGGACACACAGCCGTGCGTGGTCCTGGTGGTCCTGCACCAAGTCCCAGCTGGCAACACTCAGCGCTGGAAGGACCTTGGAGACCTGGGATGGGAAGGAGACCTGGATGGTCCACAACGAATGATGACAAACAATGCTGATTATCCAGGATTGATCAATGATGATGCATGATGATTATAAATGATTTATCATTATAATGATGATTATCCAGGATGAATCAATTATCATTGTTTAGTAAATGATTAATGGATGATAATGATCGAAATGGCTAAATGATTATCATTGTCTATCATCATTGTTTAATAAATGATAGTTGATCATTAATCATAGTACATGATGATCAACAATGATGATTAATGATGATGATAAACAGTCATTGTGGACCATCATCATTGTTTATCATAAACAATGATGATGGTCCATAATCATAGTTTGTTTTACAGATTAATAATCATGGTTAATGATTACAGTCTGAAGAATTGCCTGAGAGACCTGAGACCAGAATTATGGTTATCATATGGTTAAAATATGGCTAATGATTATGTTTAATGATGATTAGTAATGATGATAATTTTCATGGTTTTGATGGTTAAATGTGGGCTTTAATCATCAAATATTTTTTATGATGATGGTTAGTAAATGTTAACAACGATGAGTAGAAATGATCAACCAATTCTAGTAAAATTATCACTGTCATGGTAGGTCTTTATTAGGTGAAATGATTAATAATGATAATGATCAATAATGATTGAACATGGTTAAATGATTCATGGTCTAATGAATTAGCGGTAAATTGCGTGTTAAGAGATGAATGAATATTACATAATGGTAAATGGTTTGTTAAACGGTTGATGGTCTAATGATAGCTAATGATGACCAATCGTGATGGTTAACGATGGGCATCTAGGCAGAATTAGTGGTAGTAAGGCAAATGATGAGTTAATGATGGCCAATCAGTGGTTCATAACGATTAATGATGGTTAATGATGGTTAGTGTTGGTTGATGGTCAATGGTTGATAATCGGTGTTTCTCAGGTCATAGGGCTACCCCAGCAATCATCCAAGTCATTAAGCATCTATAGTAATAAACCAAAAAATTGTGGGGTTCCCAACATTTTGAAAAAAAAACACCAGTCATGGTTCATGGTGATGGTGAATGCTGGCTAATGATGGGTAGTAAGGTGAATAATGATCAATGATGATTGATGACGGCATCGGTTGCTTAATGGTTGGTTATGTGGCTAAATAATTGCTGGTGTTGGTTCATCCTTGGTAAATGGTATGATGTTTAATGACGATTCACAATGCTTAACTAGTGACAATAGTAGGTTTATGATACGCAATGGTTGGTTATATAGATACTCGGCTAAATGGTGAATGGTGGCTATTTGATTGACAAGGATTAGTAATGGTGGCAGGCTAATGGCTATGGGTCAAAACCCTTAGTCCCCCCTGGTTCCCCCATCATGAACCATGATGTTCCCTATGATTGTTGGTTAAAACCCCCTACGAAATTGGTTGGTTCTTATTGACCCATGGTCTAATGATGGATCATGAAGACATACAATGCTTCATGACTGGCTGGTGGATAGCTGCAGCGGCTGCTGAGCCGCGTGGCAGTTGCCCTGCTCTGCTGAGTTGGTTGCGACAAATCCCCAAGCCAATCAACCCAAATCAACCAGGGAACCAACCAGCTTTTTGGGTTGATTTGGTCCACTTCCATTTGGTGGATCAAGTGAGTTCAACCAAGCCAATCTCAGTGGGTTGATCCACCAACCAGCTTTTTGAACCAGTCATTTGCTTCTGCCACTTCCATTGGTGGATCAACCCACTGAGACTTTTGTGAACAACCGTTCTAGCTGGCAATTAGGCAAGTTTACTAGTACGGACTAGTTTTCATGAAATTGATTGAATTACAGTATACACTTTAAGCTAGCACTTTCACAACTCATTTTCATCACTAGCGAGTTGAATGAAATTAGCGGTTTTTCTTAAGTTGTGATTTTTTTTAAAATATGCGACCCCCCAAATGACTGGTTTATCAATATCAATGGTTGGTAAATTGTATGATTTAGGGATACACATATGCCTTGAGAAACTACCATGTGATTTCAACCAACTTACCGTTGGACTTGACTGCGCACTGCAACTGCACCTGGCTCCCATCGCCGAAAACGTTCAGACGCAGGTCCTCCCGGATCAGCACTTTCCAACCGCCGACTTGCGGGTTCTGATGGTGCATAGCTGATTCATGATAGTTTATGATAACTAACAGTGATTAATAGTGACTAATGAATAATGATTCATAAAAGTCAATAATGGCTACAGCAATGGTCAACAATGGTGACAACTACGGGTGAGCAATGGTCGTTAATCGCGGGTTGTATGGCTTAAGAATGATGGCTGGTGAGCAATGATTGGTGGTCAAACTTGGCTTCGAATCGATTATCATGGTGAATCGCTGAGCAGCAATCTCATCGTCTTTCGAAACCAACCATCATGATTGACACCATGCTTACCTATGACCAATCGTCAACCAGTCAATGGTTCAAACATTTTGAAGCCATGATTAATTACGAAGCTGCGGCGGTCCAAGAGCCCACGGTTCAAAAGTCCCGATCCCCAAGAGCCGGTCACAACTCCCACGGCACCGTGAGTCTCACAGCCTTTCAAAGTATATCACCAGGCAGTCTCACCACCGACCAACCAACCAAAACGAACCACCGGAGGAAACTGTTACTAACTGTTATTAGTCACGAACCATCGTCAACCATTATCAACCATTAGCAATCATTACTGACCATCATTAACCATCTTATCAAACAAGATTCATCAATCAGTCTTGCAATCACCATTATTAGCCATCATTCACCATCATGAACCATCATTTACCATCATTAATCATCATTTACCATCATTAATCATCATAACCAACCAGCCACCATCCTATTAAGCACTCCTCACAATCACCACCAGTTCCACTCCGCCTTCAGTGGCAGCTTCTCAGCGATCTTGGCAGCGGTCTCCATGCCCATGCGCCGCATGGTGGTCTCGGGCATGTTCCTTTCAGTGTCATAGGTCGCATCAAGCCTCGCATCAGTGCTATAGGAAGCATCGCAAGCCGCGTAGCTGAAATGACCAGCAGCGGTTGTCTTGTCCAAAGACTATTGCAGTGGCATTGGTTGAGTCATTTGTGCATATATACAAATATCTATCTATTTCAGGATATATATATATATATATATGTCTAGTTATGGTTATACGTACATTTAGATGTATATGGATACATTCAGGTCTTTCCAAGAAATAGAGAGGATGACCCAACGCTGAGTTAACCGATCCAGCCATCGCCCCGCTTCAACCAAGCTGAGCTGGCACCTCTTCAATTCAGCCTCCTTGGTGATCCATTTCAACTCGCTTTGCCCTTGCAGCTTTTGCTTCTCCAATCGGGCCTCCTGGAAGTCAGGCCAGCGCACTTGCGCAGTAAGAATTCACCAAGCGCGGTGACTGCTGCATGGATGATTGTCATCACTTTGTGGTAGATGAAACTAGGGTAAAGTGGGTATGTACAGCAACAAATCCAAGTGTCCTGTCCCACCTCTATCTTATTTCTTGTTGGCCCATATGCCCGTACTGAAGCAACGATCACCTATCATTCTTATCTCATTTTAGGAGGCTACTTCATGTTGTCTCTACGTCAAAAAACATGCACATTCACATTATACAGTGATCCTAGAGTAGAAAATCCCTCAGGCTGGTAAAGGGTCTATGGAACATGGCTGGGATATTCGATCTACGAGAACGAATACGCATGACGTGCATCCCCAGTTGGTAACCGGTTGGATTCACCATGGTGAACGAATTTGGGGTACCTACTCCAGGAGGGTTCTACATCAACTCGTCTTCTCAGCAGAGAAAGTTGCGTGTTTCTCAAGTCATGGGGGTACCCCCAGTACTCATTCAATTTTAACCATTCACAAGAGTAAACCCACCATTTGGGGGGTTCCCTATGGCTTGAGACACCACCAGTTCGGTCCTTGGCGATCTTGGCCATTTCGATCTCCTCCTCCATCTGCAAGCGAGCCTTTGCTGCTTGCGCTTGCTTTGCGAAGAGTTCGGCTTCCTCCTGCAGCGATTTCTGGATGTCGCTAGTTGTCCATTGAATAGGACAACCCACCAGTTAGAAATTTACAATGGACAACCATGGTGGGAGTAACCATTGGGGTGGGAGTTCACAAATTACTTGCTAATCATCGTGAACGTTGAATTGGCAATGATGGCAATGTTGACCTAGGATATTATGGAAAACACTCCTAACAAAAAATGCTTCAAGAGCATCAATCAAATTGAAGTGCAAATATCCTTCCCTTGTCTCTCA
>VSDK01007696.1:6979-41091 GCA_009767595.1 Symbiodinium kawagutii | reverse complement strand
ATGACGATGATGATGACGATGACGATGACGATGACGATGATGATGATGATGATGATGATGATGATGATGATGATGATGATGTTGATGATGATGATGATGGTGATGGTGATGGTGATGGTGATAAAGAAGGCTAAGGGTACACTAGAGGGGATGATGTGACCAAAATTTAAGCATGTTTGAAGGGAAGGTTTCAAGAATAGCACAGTAGCTGCAAAATTGCCGTCTCAATATAAACCAACAACCATAAGGGTGCGATGCTGAGTAGACGAAAACACTGAAAGGACTATTAATCTATTTAAAAGCAGTCCAAGTATCGTGTCATATTTCATCATGTAGGCCAAATAGTCGGAGTCGTAGCTGGCGTTGATCAACTTCAGCTCAGTCTCAGGGTCCTTCATGGCAATGCGGGCCACCTGACGGCCAATGCGGCCGAAGCCATTGATGCCAACACCCACGGCCTCCATGGAAGTGCGGTTCTTGCCTGCACGCCTGCCAGCAACACCAGCCACAGCCAGGCCAGCCACTGCACCCACACCGGCCATGGCACCCATGGAGGAGGATGATTGGGAGGACTTGGCATAGCCGGAAGCCCGGAGACCAGTTCTGGCTTCCTGTGCAACAGGGCCGCTGGCAACAAAGGCGCTGCTCAGGGCAGTGGTGGCCACGGCACCACCGACCAACAAAGCCACGTTCTCCACGGCGGAAGGCATGGTTGCAAGAAGCGACAAAGTGAGGAGATTTTAAAAGCTGAGCCAAGCACTTCAAATGGAGCGAGTCGAGATACCCTACAGGTGGAGGGGCTGCCAAGCTGCTTCATTACTGATTGACTTCATGGCATGCTCGATGTATAGGTGGCACCCCGGTCCTGACTTTCTTGTTGGTGTTAATAAAGTTAAGCTTTGATGTACTGGTTAATGGTGGTTAGATCAAAATGCTTGATACTAGTTCCGAGTGCTCAGCAACAACGGCAACATGTTATTGCTCTTGGGCTCTTGGTTTTGTTGTTGACAATAGTTGATAACAGTTCATTTTGAGGATCAACATGATGTTGTTGTTGATGATTAACAGTTAACAATGCTTAGGTCAGCATCAACATCAAGCGAGCATGTTGTTAGGCATACCGAACCAGTACAATCATTGACCAACACCTAAAGACACACCGTTGTTTCCCATTATGATCAACCATTGTTGACGATAACAAATACAACTGTTAATTGTTAACCATGAAAACATCATTCATTAACCATTCTTAACTTTGCTTAAGCATGTTGAGCAACAACAAGACCCAGAGCTCTCGCCGTTCCCGTCTCCTGCTCTGCTCGCAGCTGCTGCCGTGCAGCACTGAGCCGTTTCTCCGCATCCGCCTCTGCCTGGTGGCATGGTGGGGTGGCTGCAGCCCACCAGAGATCCACCGGAAAAAGTGGGAAATCCACTCATTGAATCACTGAATCAATAATGAACCATACGATTTAATCATATGATCAACATCAATGAACGGTTTAATCAATGATCATATGATCAATATCCACCAGAGAATGATTTTTCACGGTTTAATCATATAATCAACATCAATGAACCATACGATTGACCATCAATGAACCGTAAATCAGCAATGAACCATACGATTAACCATCATTGAACCACTAATTCATCATCGATCCATCATCAATAAGCCATGATTGACCATCAATCCAACCTCAACAATAGTGTCATCAACCTTTGATCGTATGATAGTGGTGAACAACGCAGGAATAAGAACATACAGTAGTTTTATACCATGGTTGTTCTTAGTTGGTATGAATCAACCCCGTGCAGTGTTGATTGCTACTATTGTGCTCTTCAACCAATTGTTCAGGGCTTACTATGCGCAACACTTGGTGTACCCTTTGGCCCAGTGATGGTTCACGACTGCAGCCCGCAAAGGCCGATCTCCAAAGCCCTCGGGCTCTGACCGTCGACCAACGGCTTGTATGGCGAGCTGATATCAACCAACCAACAGCCATGGCTAGTGGTGAACTCATCCCAAAAGCTCGACAAAGCCGATTACTTTGGACATGTTCATCACTGGGGCCCTATAGCCATATCCCCCAAAGCTGGATGGCTCGAGATCGTTGGTGCTTCATCCCAGGAGACCAGTTCGAGCACCTGGAAATATGGTAACACTCGGAAAAGTGCACCTGTGAGGTGTCATTTCGGACGCTAGTTGTACATCAGCAGCGGCATCGTCATGATCACGGTCATTCTATTGATGATGAAGGCGAGCAGTCGGAATGTGCGCCTATGTGTGTTTGAGGTGAAAGTCATTGTTTCAAGGGCATCCAAGCAACCCATCCGACCGGTTTCTTCGTTTCGCTATGCCGGAGCATGATATCTGGGATCCCCGTAAAAGCTGTCATTGACGGCTGTCGGTGATGCTTAGTTATCCTTCAGTAAACCCTGCCGCCCACTGGTCACTTTCCACAGCTAGGAGTCAACCAACCGCCATGGGTAGTGCATCCCCACAGGTGGCTTGCCGTGAAAGGGGTAGCCCTGGGCCGGACCCCACAGCTCACCTTGGCTTTGGCAACGGACAGCTCATCCTGAGCACAACATGCCCAGGAATACCGGCCGCACTTCCAACACGTGGCCACCCCCGGTGTCACCCAAGAGTCCCATAGATGCCAGGTGAAGAGCGCTGTTATCCGAGCAGCTGATCGTTGAAACCAGCGTGTTTTGGACGAACTTTTTCCTTGTTGGCAAATGGCAACGATATAGATGCCTTTTCTAACGCGATGTTTTAGGAGAAACACCGAGAGTGAACCAATCAATTGGTCAATTGGCATCTTCACAAGTGTCATCCATCATCATCCATCATTCCATCAATATGATTTGTAATGCACCCCAGGTTGGAGCTTTATCATTGGGAGCTCGCATTAGCCACTCTAGGGGACAGTAAACTAGCAGAAATATAATGCATTCAAAAGCAGTCTTCTTGGGATTATTCTATCATAATTCTGCTTATTCATTACCAATCAAACTCTCAAGTCGTGGTTCTCATCATCTTCACTATGAGGGGAAGGGATTGACAGTCACTCCAAAACCTTCCTGATTCCTCACCCTACAAACGCACCTCTTGGAGTAGTTCAAGGACACCCGATTTTCCTCACCCGACAAAACTGCCAGCCGCGCGTCCTGCAGTTTCCTCTCTTGCAGTTTCCTCTCCGTGTCCATGCGAGCCTGTTGGCGCCGATTCCGAGCCACGGACTCCAAACAAAAAGATCTGTTGATAATGATCATTATCAGTAATGATCTTGGTTGACCATGATCATCAAGCAACACTCATCATTCAGAACAATCACTAATTATCATCAATAGCAATTGTTCCTGACAACCTCAAACAAAAACGATCATCCTAATCATCATCATCATCATCATCATCATCATCATCATCATCATCATCATCATCATCATCATAATCATCATCATCATCATCATCATCATCATCATCATCATGCCTTTTTTCATGGTGATCATTGATCAACCACCTGGGCAACTGAGGTTGGGGTATACAAAGATTTGCCGGGTTGAATGACTGAGCGGCGTGGGATACCCTTTTTTGACTGTTGCTTGAGTGTTGCATTGATAGAGATCCGGAAGGAGTGCGGCAAAAGAAAGGACCAGCGCGCGAGCTGCGGGCTTGTGTGCTGTGGGCAGTGACGTGGCCTGCCTTGGTGTGAATGAATGACTGACAAAACGGCCACATTGTGGCCCAGCCCGGTTAGAGGTTGGGTACCCAATCAATCCTGGAATTGGTAATGGTCACGTACTAAATTCTTGCCTGACTCGCAGGTACCACAGTGTATGGTGCAGAAACCGCAGAAACTTAACAGCAATCATGAGGCCCTGCCACCCCGCTGCTTCTGTGGCGGAATTTGGACATATTAACCCCACAAAAACTGATGGAAATAATCAGATAGATGACCAACGAAAGAGATAGAGAGATCTATGGCAAGATACAGGATCAACAAACAACAGCGACAGCAACAAAAAACAGCAGCAACATTTCATGGTGTTAATGATGGCGTCGGATGGTTGATACTGGTCACAAATGGCCAATGATGGCTAAATCATGTCAAACCATTCATTCACACCATTACTACCATTCGGTTGGAACACTTCTGGTGTCTCCTGGCCTCGCTCCCCCTTTAAAGGATTACATGGTTACCGGCTCCGAATCACTCCCGACCAACAGCCAGATATGGTTCATAGCCACTTAACCAACTGCTGAATGACTATATAATGATGGTGCCAACACTGTTGGTTATAATATTGACCCACAGCCATATGGCTGTTTCTCAACATGGGGGTACCCCCAAATCATCCATTAAACATTCATAGTAATAAACCAAGCATTTTGGGGGTCACCTATTTTAAGAAACCACCGTATAGTGGGTATATCCCCTATTTTTGTTGCTTATTATCCCTTATGAATCGCTATAATCCCCTAGTTATGTTGAGAATCCCCTAGATATCTTAAGAAACCACCACATGTTTAACTGCTTAAGTGCTAGCACAAACAACTGATCAAATCTATGCTGCCCCCGCCTCCTCCGCTTGAAGGCGCACCTGCTCTCGATGGGTGGCCTGTGGTGCTGCCGGCGCGACGTTGTGGCTACGGGGTGTCATCATCCAAGATGCCTGGACTCATCCACCAAGACAGCGCCAGCAGGTTTGGGGTTGCCCAAGTTGTGATCCCACTAAGGAGCGAAACCCAAACCAAACAAATGACAACGGGTCATGGCACCTCCTCGTCTTCACATGCCAAAGTCATGCTTTCTTGCGAGTTGATGTCAGAATGTGAGCTACGAGTTCTAGTTCCGGACTGAGATGTAGTGATTTGACCCGTAGTATGCTTGTTAATTGTTGTTGTTTTTTGTTTGTGTTTGACCTCTACAACTAAGCATTAACAACCTCAAGAGCCTGTTGGGATGTTAATTACCCATCTAAGAAGCATCTTTTACGTATCCAACAGCTTGTCTTTCTTAAATGGTTGAATTCACATACCATTTGTCCATCAATTTTAAACATGCACCATTGTTTTAACCAGACATGATACTTTTGGATTGGCTATGGGCTATTGATGAGTAGTTAATTCATAGCCATGATTATGGCTAATTATTGATGATTCTGGTTGGTAGTTACGTTGATGAGCTCATGGTCATTGATGCGTCTCAACTTGGTGGACCTCAAGAAAGCTTTGATGTTGGGGATACCGCAGATGTCCTTGGATTGGGTAAAATATCCCCTGCAACAACAGGTGTGTATCCACCATAAATCGTCCAAGTATATCAGTGTCTGTATCCAGATTCTGGTCAGAATCATCAAGTTGAGGATTCAAGCTGACTAGATCTTCCTAGCATGTATGAGTACCCTTACCCATAGATCAAAGGTACAATCTGACAGGTCATTGTTCACAGTTGCTACATACTCGTGACCCCCCCCAGGTGATTGTCCACGAATGAGGTACCAACCAGAAATATTGTGCGTTTGTCATTAATGGCTATCAATGGATGGTTAGTAGGTACCACCAAGAATGGACAAACTCGAACACCTAGGATGATTCAATGATTTCACAACATTTCATGGTAGATATCTACCTTGGCTTTTGATTTGTGTAAACAACCACTATCCGTACCTTGGGTACAAATAGGGGCCCGCCGATCATCTTCCCATGCGACCTGCAGGTCTTGGAAGAGTTTCGAGGAGCAGATCCGCACGTCTGCGATTTCAATGGCCTCGACCCAGACGCCCCAACCTTCCACCTGCGGACGGACAAAACGTCGGCTCCAAATGGTAAATAATAAGAATTAATGGGAGATAATATGGTTTTATAGTGATTAATAGTGGTTTTGCGGTGATTGATATGGCCATCATGCTATCTATAGGGGCAATAATCACTAATAATGGTCAATAGTAAGGGATAATCACCATCAATAGTGGTTAAACAACTACTAGTTGATGGTTTCTGAAGTGATAGGCAACCCCAGAGCTATGGATGGTTTACCACTGTAAATGGCTAATAATTGATAATGGATGACTTGGGGGACCCCTATTTTGAGGCACACCAAATGAAAAAATAAGAGTGCGTTGGCCCTGTATCAATAAAGTATATAGCCAAATTATCCATTGTCTAATCATGATTGCATTAGAAACTGGTAATTCTCAACCCTCGCATTCTCGCTAGGACAACCGGAGCTACAGCTACGCCCTTCGCCTGTTGCATCACCTTCTCCTTCACCGCTTCTCTGAAGACTTCGCGCTCTGTAAGCACCTCGTCACGTCGGGCCCTCCATGGGTTGGTGCTGTCAGAGACCATCGACCGCTGAAACTTTGCCGTGGGGCAGTTCATGCCTTACCCCTGGTGTACCATCGTTAACCGTTGTATCCTCCATTATTGATGGTTGATATTGACCCATAGCCAAATGACAGGATGGATGACTGAATAGACAATGACAAAATGTTTGGAAAATATTATCATATGGAAAGTCACTGACCACTGACTAACTGTCCGAGCAACCACCTCACAATAATCCCATTCACCATGTGTATGACACTCGATGACTGAAGAGAATACCTGACCGGAAAACATCCACAACAGGCATTTCTAACTACAATCATGGAGGTTACACACCACTACCCAGCATGGATATAGTCATGCTTATGGTCGATCACCATGGTTGTATGCTTCATATGGCTGGTCAAAACCATGTACCCTAGCTGTTCAAATCCCATAGATCACCAGAAGAGCCTAGCTTTTGTGAGGATACCTCTATTTTGGATAGTCAATAACCATATATGGTTCGTATATCCCTAGCAATGGTTGGTCAAAACCTATTATCAACCATAAACCACCCAAAAACACATAGATTCACCACCCCACAAAAGCACCATCATTAGGTTGGCACCGTGGGGTGACCCGTTCCGCCCGGTTCGCGCCTGCGAAAGTGTGCTGTTGGCAACCTGGCTCCGCACCACCGCCTGAACACCACGAGAATGGGGCAGCTGGAGGATCCAACTGGTCACTGAACCAGTAACCACTTGGGGCATGGAATTACAACCAATAACCACTTCGGGTAGTTGCTGGTCATGGCTACCAGTTGATTATTAGTTTTCAGTTGCGAAGTGGGATAGTTCCACTACTTTCAAAGTGGGCCCCCACCCACTACCCACTCATAAGTTGATTTATTTGCCTAACTTAACTAGGACCAACTACCAGTTAAAGGGGGTTATAACCCAACTTATAACTGCTGTTGGCCCACCATGTAGGGTACTTTCTAGTCATAGTTACCAGTCGCTAAGTGGGATTGTCGCTGGAGGATGAATTCGAGGGAAACCAATGGAAACCGTGGTTGATTAGTAGTGGTTTCATAGTGGTTGATTAATCACGATGGATTATGGATCAACCAGCGCTTATGTATGGAATCAAGCTATGATTCGTAGATGATGACCCACAGCCACAGAGTTTTCATCACAATGGCTACAGAAATTGTTGAACGTGTCTTACAAATGGTTCTCAAGTGTGCTGATGCTCGAATGGTTGGCCGCGGCTATGTATTATGATGATGAGTGAATATTAGAATAATCATTGGTTTTTACCAACAGTCGAATGATAATCATTAACAACAACTGGTATAATGATGGAACGATTAAGTGTTGATACCGGTTTATGAATCCTTATTCCAGGGGCCGAGAAGCAAGAAGAGCCAACCGATAATTAGAATCATCCAGCTATTCAACTACAACAGCTTCATGGGTGCTTTCTGGCTTGTGGATCATGATTTGACATGACAACCCTCAACCAATCCAGCAGAAATGCAAAAAAACCATCATGAACTACGAGATGATGTTCCTGGAGGCAATTCCGCTGGCTTCATTGGTTCTGCTCACTTGCTACCAATGATTCGTTGCCAGTCTTGGTCCAACAGATATCCGATCCTGTGGATATTTGCATCTGCTGACAGGCAGGGATAAGCCAACGAAATGGTCGCAATTAATGAGTTGATATTTATTAATTAATCACCAATGGTAATAGATGATATTTGGTTTGCAACTATTATGAACTAGCTACTGGAACGGCTGTGAATTGTTGCCTGGATAGTTCATAATAGACATACCAATAGTTCTTGGATCATAGTTCATAGTATAGTTCAGAGTTCATAGTAGTTGGTTATCATAGTGCATAGTTCCCGTTGTTCACAACAACCAGAATCATTATGAGATTACTAGAGTTCCTGTTGTTATGAACTCTTGACTGGATCTATCAATAGTCACGGATCATAGTTCGTAGTATATGTCATGGTTCCGTACAGTTCATAGTTCACAACACTCAATAACACTGAATAGTCATAGTAACTCCATATTCGTTGACTATCATCCCCGACCATCATGAATGGAGGTACAACCAGTGCAAAACCAATGTGTTACCAGATCAAAACAAATCTTTAAACAAATGGCTGTGGGTCAAAACCCTGTACCCCTGGTTCCCCTATCATTAACCAGGCTGTTTCCCTATTCTTGTTGGTGGAAATCCCCCATTAGTTGGTTGGTTAAAGGCTTGACCCATAGCCAAATCGTTCCCAACACTTCCAGTGGCGCCTTGGCGAGTTCGGCGATGTGTTGGGAGCCCGCATCGGAATCCACCGTGCCTCCGCTGGAGAAAAGAAAACGTGGACCCGGGGACCCGTGGCGTTGATGTCATGGCTGAAGAATGGTTCAGTTGAATGATGGTTAATGGCTAATAATGGCAAATGGTGGTGAATAATGCTGGTAATGGTTGGTAATAATGACCAGTGATGCTGGTGAATGGTTTTAATGAATGGTTCAATAGTTGCTTCATGGTGGGCTATACTGTAGACGAAACAAACGAGATATTGACAAAGTATATAACCCACAAATCACCAAGAAATACAAAAACGGATACTCGAACAAAGCAGGCATCAATCATGTTGGGAGAACAATCAATAAACAAGCCATATCAATAGTGATGTACCTCGAGATGACCAGTAAACCCATGATGTATATATTTATCCACCCGGTGTGGTCACGTTCCGAGGAACCCCCACACAGCACGCCCTGCCACACCGTCTCCGTCCAGATCTCTCATTGCCATGTACTTGTAGGCGTTCCAAGGTCCCTCCGGCGAAGCGGTGTCAGCAATGGCAGCTCTTTGCTGCGACAAGTCGTTCTTTGGGTTTATGAAGCTTGGGATCTTGCCACAAGTTGAGAGAGTGAGGTCGAGCAATCTCAAATAGACCTACCAAGGAAGGGCCGATAGCTAGCCAAGTAAGTATCATCATCAATCAACAACAGGACCATGAACAACCATGCAATTACAAACTACCATCACACGGGTAATCAACACTGGTTGAGAATAGTGGGTCAGCATGAAGTGGGGCATGAACCACCAACTAACCAACCAACAGGTTAGTTTTGGGTATTGTCACTGGGATGGTAATTACGATGGGCTAATTCATTCACTATGATTTGCAATGCCCAAGTATCATGGCTACAAGTCCTGGGGTCCAATGACATCCTGATCGTCGTCCTCGTCGCCATCACCACCACCACCACCACCGCCATCATCACTGTCATTGACACTTTTTATTGGGTAATGAGCAGCTCATTGCATGTCAGTGCAGGGCCAGGGAGGTGTCCAAAGGCTATGGTATTGTGATGTTCGTTGGAAAACTCTCAAGCTATGCTTGCAAATGAGCCACTGGCAATATGCTGCCTTGGAGGGGATGCATTTTGAGGAGTGCAACAACATGGCGTTCACAATTTACACTGCTTCTTTAAAATCTGGCTGACTGTTCATCCCTGGCGACATGAGACACGATGCTGTGGTGCCAGTATCTATACATGATGGTACTGCGAGGACATCGACCGGAAATCTGTGTCCACGAATGTGACTCCAAACCATTCCCACACAAGGGAATGAAATCAACGGCTTTTGCAGGGCATTCCAATGGACAAACCCGAAGCACGAAACGTGCAATTGCATGATGCTGTTGATTGGATCCATGGTCAAACACACTTATCAACAAAATGCAACAGGTGCAACCTATGCTCTTTACCATGGTGCACCATTATTGGATACTGTTTATTGATCCAGAAATGGTGTACCCCAAAACTGCATCATGGCCATCGCTTCGCCCCGGGCCTCGCCACTGCGGTGCACAGACCAGCTCAGGTAACCGCTGACATCAAGGCCTCATGGATCAGCCACCAGGGGTGCAAGCCGCGCAACCCGCGCGTTCGCAGACTTTTAAACCAGTAGATAAATGTCAATTATGATGAAGGTGAATCACGGTAAATCTATCTGATCATAGTGGTTAATATGGTAATAGCGGTAATCATAGAAAACTAGTAGGAATCATGGTAAAGATCGTGGTCAGTCATTAGGCATTCATTGGTTGATGGTGGCAAGTGAATGTGGCTAACAATGGTCAAGCGGATCTCAGGCGCTAACCACTTGCTGAAATAGATTTTATCATTGCAGGGACGGGCGCTTCCATGGCCTTTACCATCTTATTGCATGGGCCAAAACACATCCGAGGTAAACATCTCATGAGCAACTGGAGTGGAGGGAACGCCTACCACGCTTCAATGACGCCATCGAAATTCACCCACTGCTAGGTAGACATAACCATGCCCATCATGAATCATCCGCCACCCTCAACTACTTCAGCCACCTTCTTCCCCGGCCGAGTTTCCCCCCACCATCAGTGCCACCCACCGCTGCTGCCGCAGCTCCGCTTCGCGCCTTGCATCTCCTTGTCCACCTGCGTCGCCTGGAAGCGGATCTTCTGAATCGTCGCGGGGAACTTCGCCACGGAGTCGCGCCACCTGAGCGCGGGGAGAGCGGAGCGCCACGCCACGGCAAGGCGCCAGGGCGCTGGGCGCCACGGGCGATGGGTTGGCGTCTTTGAAGGCAGCAAGTGGTTCAGAATGGCATGGTGGGTGAAGGTGAATGACATAGTGATTCATTATGATTGATACCTAATGGCAAGGTGACTGATACCTAATGATTCATAATGAAGGTGAATGATACCGAATGGCAAGGTCAATGGTTCATAATGGCATTTCAGATATTTCAGATACCTAATAGTTCATGATGCTTAAGAATGCACGGACATGATGGTGTCTCATGATGCTGAATGCTTGATGGTTAACGGCCATGGCTATGGTCATTGCGGTGGTGATGAATCGTTCGATTTTGAGAGCGCTGCAAGGAGGCGGCTGAAGATAGCTGAACTGTACCCACCAACATCCACCACCCCAAGACTTCCATATGATTGGCCTATCATCATCTCTGCTGTGAGTCAAGATCCTGCTGTGTTCAAGATCGATTGGTTGAGATGCGAGTTGGTTAAACGCCACTACCCACTGTCACAGTATAACTTCCCGCCCACCCTGATTGGCAATCCATACTAATCATATCTAACCATTCTTACCTGACGTACAAACCATTGTCCATCACTGTTCATTGTTAATGCTGGTCAATCATAGTTCACAATCATTCACTATGATTGCAGTAAAGATGAAGCGTTGTAGAAAAAACAGCACAAATACCCTTCCCCGCAATCCTTATAACCTTTGTTGCTCGTTCGCGACCATCATTAGCCCTTATCATCTATATATCATTAGAATCATTAAGCATGATTAGCCGCTATTTATCATTCACTGCAATAGTTCACCACCATCAAACATCATGATTGACCATCATTTAAGCATTCTCAAGTGCTATTAGTCACGACTAAGCATCATCAATCATCATCACCTATCATATCTATCATTAATTAACCATCATTACCTACTTGGATGTGCAGCTGGGGTTAGTTTCCTCGGATATCTTTCCAGTTGCGAGCACTGGGGATGCATATCCAAGCATGTCGTTTTTACTATAATATATCACTCTGTGAGAATCCGTCCATTTAGCTTCATATTGCGTCAGTAACCATTATTAATCAACCATCATTTAACCATCCTCAATCAATCGCAAGCTGATTAGCCATCATTCACCAACTTCGTTTCCCCTATGATTCACCATCATTAGCCATCATTAACCATCATCATCCCACCTTCGACCATCATTCCCTACCACGATTTTCACCTTAAATCGGCCCAGTGACCCACAAAAGGCGCGCAGACCAATGCCCTGTCCAATCAGCTGTCCATCACGCAGCACCAACAGCCACTCGTCAGGTTTGGCAATGCGCCACCTGCCGCCGGCATCAGCAGAGTGGTTGATAGGGTTAAGGGAGGAGAATCACCAAGAAAAATAAGAAACATAATGGGAATCATGAGGATATAATGGGGAAAAATAGGTTGATAATCAAGAACAAGAGGTTGATCACCAAGAAACATCGGGAATCATAGGGAAGAACGGTCAACAATTTGGAAACAAATACAGGAAACCTCTGCAATTGATGGTTAATCCAAAGGTCTCCTTTTTTCAACCAACCCAGCGAAACCATGATTTGAACAGTGATTCCTGGCATGGTCAGTTGATGGTCAATGGTCGTGGAATGGTCACCAACATTGTTTGGCTAATAAACCAAAAATACTTATATAATCTGTTGCAGTGGACCGATCACGGTGAATAATGGCGAATAACAATGGCTTAACTGCCTGCTAAAGAGAATCAGTGTAATTACCCCCATAACTGACGACAAGAGTCCATTCTACAGACTTCTTGAACTATACTGGATCATAAGTATCCACCGTGGGATCCTTGTGACGTTACGTTTCGCACCTTCCCCAGGAGGAAGCTCAACAACCAGGGTCGACCGCGCCTGGAATACCACAAGAGCACTGCCACCAAGTAAGGGAACCTGCTTGGACCAAGCAGGGCAACAGGCGGCTGGGGGTTCCCCAACAAATCCCGTGCCCGTGACCTACCCATGTTAACTATGATCATATTTTTAGGGGTCTGCTGAAGAATCTGAGAGCATAGGGATTCACCCGCAATCAGAACCAATGTGATGATGATGATGATGATGATGATGATGATGATGATGATGATGATGATGATGATGATGATGACGATGACGATGACGATGACGATGACGATGACGATGACGATGACGATGACGATGACGATGACGATGACGATGACGATGACGATGACGATGACGATGACGATGACGATGACGATGACGATGACGATGACGATGACGATGACGATGACGATGACGATGATGATGATGATGATGATGATGATGATGATGATGATGATGATGATGATGATGATGATGATGATGGTGATGGTGATGGTGATGATGGTGGTGGTGATGATGATGATGATGATGATGATGATGATTATGATTATGATGATGAATAACCGAAAACACCAACAAGCATAAGGAGAGCGTCGCCAACACTCCGAGGTCTCGCTCTGACGTTCCAGGTCTCCCGACGTCGCAAGAAGCGGCGCTGGCACAGTGGAGAACACAACGCTACTGACCTTGCAAACGGAATCCCCACGGAATCCCCAGATTGAGGGACTGATGGCTCATCATGATGGCTATTGATGGTGAATTGATGGTTGCTGAATGGTTAATCAAGCATTAATGGTTCATCAATCATTAATGGTTCATCATTGATGGTTATCAACTCCGTTAGCTGCCAACCGTTCCTTCATGGTCGGTTCATGGTCAGGCAATGGTTGATAGCTAATGGAATCCCCTGATCCTGATCTCGCAATCGGTTGGCGGTTGCGCCATGGCAATTCCAGTTCTAATGTAGCTTGGTGATAACTATGGTTAGTGATAACTATGATTGGATACGCCCTATTAGGTAGCTGAACTAACCCCTAGAAACCATGGGAATTGTGACCACATACGAGCAGCGGGGGTGCATATCGAAGTACTGATGAGCTAAACCTGGGGCCCCAGACTTGGCTTTGCTACCAGGGTTTTCTCAGACTGTGAGGACCGAAGTAGTCTCCAGGTGTGATACCTCTGAGTTGCTTAAAGGGTCAGGTCTCAAGCCATAGAGGAGCCCTAGCTGTCATCCTTGATATCAATCATTTCTAGTAGTAAATCACCCAATATGTTGGTTTCCCCGATTTGAGATACCACGATAAAATATAAAATAAGGATTTTCCGAGGTGGTTATGTTCAATAACCACTTTCAACCAGGGTTACCATAAATCGTCATCAAATGATCAACTTTTAGAATGAATTGGATTTGCCGAATCGCTTACCTAATGTGAAAGCTATTTGGATTTATCACAAATCATTCAGCAGCTCGTTATCAAATCACCAGGCGGTACCGATTCCAGGAGTAACAGCTCACGGATTTCGCCCAGAATCCAAGGTGGCGAGAGAAGTCAGTAGAAATGCCCATGTCTTCGCGGTGTGCCAACCTGGTGAGATCGTGCAACTGCACGTGTTCCGCTGGTGGTGGTGATAGTGGTTAAGCGTGGATAACTCTGATGAATCTCGGTTCAAAACAAGTAAGAACGGTTCATGATTGTTAGTGGGTGATGGTGGCCATGATGGTTAGTCGTTGATGATGACTAGTGAACCACATGTTGTATCGATGGTGGTCAAGTCTTGCTGGAGAACTCGAGCCACCGACTCCAGGGCCCTCCCTCGGAGAACGAGCCTACAGGGTCTGTACTTCCCATGACGCTGGTGGCACAACAAGGATCACGGTGGGTGAGCGAGCGCAGCTTGAGCCAGGACTGCCAAATCCCTGCCTGATCCTGGGATCATAAGCAATGGTAGTGCGGTATCACGGCTTGTGGTGATACGTAACTACAAGGTGGCCCCCCAACCACTTAGAGCTGTCGGTTTATAACTAACTTAACTAGGGTTAAGTACAAGTTATTGGGGGTTATGACTCAACTTATAACTGCTGGGCGGACGCTTTGTAACAATTCAGCATCTGGTAGTATGACAACAAACATTGATCATTGGCACCTGCTAATGGCGAGCGAGGTGTGAGTCGTCTGGCAGCTGCTGCGAAGCATTACCATCATTCCCTCTTTGCTACCCGGGCCCCATGAACCAAGCATTGGAGTGGCAGCTCAGTAGATTGAGCAGCCACTTGGTGGAGCAAGGCCCAATCAGGCTCACTCCCCTGAAAAGGTGCCCTGGACTGGGGATGTTGAAGATGATTCACAGGTGGATATATGACCTTTTTTCGTCCCTTTTCCACATGGGATTTCTCAAAATAAGGGGTACCGCCAAATCATCCTTTACATCAACCATGTATATATAATAAACCAACCACAACTTGGGGGTGGTCAGGGACCCCCTATGGCTCAAGGAGCCACCATATGCATGAGATTTGCACCAGCCTTCCTGGTCCCAGCGCCCCAGCCATGGACCCGGTGATCGTTCGCGACGTCCTGCAGGGAAGACTCGCTCTCCTTCCCAGCTCGTTCCAAGCGTTCGACGGCCTCCATGGGTCGCCAAGTCGGCTTCAAAGAACCAGCGATTCATTGGCAACATGGGTTCAATCTCCATAAGAAACCAGTGCTTCATTGGTGGAGCAGTTATCTCCTATCACTGGTGAACTAGTAGCTCATGATAATAAACATGGGTGGAGTGGTTCAACAATCCCTTCGAACAATAGACTGATTGATTTCGGCCATGTTGAAGTATCGAACGCATGCTATTCAACGTCTAAGCCATCATTTCGCTAACCTTTGTGGGGACAGTACAGAAACAATGTGCACCCATTAGACCTGGATGATCCACTTAGCAGGCTTGCAGCGGGCTCGAAATCCCAACTTGTTTTGTAAAAATTCTCCATCATTTACTACGGTTTTCCAGCTGATTCTCGATGATTTGCCATGATTTACCATGTTATCAATAAAGTGGTCGTTTTCCAACTTGTCTATACACCCAACCAACTGTTGGTTCACCAAAAAAAGTTGGGGGGGGGGTGGATCATCAAATGCCCTAATTGGATTGAATCCACCCCTGCACACCATGGAAGTGAATATCCCACTCAGAGAGCCCAAGCAGGTTTCTTGAATACTGCTCAAGTGAATGTGACACACAAATGCGGCAGCGTAAGTTGGACGCACAAAAAAGTGGCATAGCCTGAACTCCAAACATTGTGTTCAAGGTGGGGTAAGTCAATAATGATGCAGCAACTGCCAAACAAGCACCTGAACCCAGCAACCCCATTCCGCTATGTGAAGAGTTGTGTTCTCATGCGTATATGGATTCTCATTTCCCAAGTTGCATGAGGTGGCTATGGGTCAATTCACCATCAATACTGGCTTATAAGGCTTATAACCACCAACCAAACAATAGGGAAAAAATGGTTAATGATAGGGGAACCAGGGGTGCCGGGTGAACTGACCCACCGCCACATGAGGTGGCAAAAGCTCCAGAAAACGGACGCAGCCTCCACTCAGCTCCAGATTCACCAAATCCGAGTGATAGACGTTACATTCAATCGTTGATCATCCCACAGTGCTAAACTACAGGAAATCTATCCATGTGGACCCACTATTAAACCTTATCGTAAATGGCCAGCTATGGATAAACAACCGATGATCTCTTGCTGCATCTGCAGGTATTGCACTCACAGCAGTTACTTAACTTTTTGCCACATTCTATCATTGACTACCGTTCATACTGGTTTAACAACTCATACTGGTGTTTAGTAACAACTAAATATGATTAATAGTATGTGGTCGCAGTTGTTAAACTAGTAGTTTATCATGAACTACTGATAGATGAACTATGTTACATCATGAACCATATTGTCACTTATATGTATACTTATATTAACTAGTTCATTATCATCAACTAGCAATTAAATTAGTAGTTTACCATAAACAGCTGTTGATTCTGATGACCAACCCCCTGGTTGAGCCAGTGGCTGGTCACCGCTAGAGCTCCAACCACGTTTGCGCGCCGCCGCAGCTGCACCGTGCCTTGCTTCGTTCACGCACGCGCTCCTCAGGCGAAGCCGGTCCCGGATAGATCCGTTGATTTAGAACCCACGATTCAGTATGGTTGTATGGCTATAAGTCAATATTAACTAACCATGAATATAGCTATACTGATTCAGTATAGTATTAACTAACCAATTCAGTATACCCCTATTCAGTATAGTATAACTAACCAATAATAGCTGGTTAATGATTGATAGGGGATGATAGCTAACAATAATAGGGTATATACCAACTACTGTATATGGCTATGGGTCAATATTAACCAACCAATCATGGAGGATAATAACGAACAATAATAGGGAAAACAATGGTTAATGATAGGGGAACCGGGGGTACAGGATTTTCACCCACAGCCATATCTACCCTCTGCATGCATGTTTCTACAAGATAGCATCTAATCAATCCTAGCGTGTCAACATGATAATGCAAGAAAGTGACATGTTTGACAATGCGCTTTTTAGGGTGGCTGGTTAAACTATGTTATAATGATAAATAATGGCCAATTATTAATAATGGTTGTTCCACAAACCAGTGTTAATAATCAACCATCATTCATTAACCATTGTTAATAATCAACTATTATTAATCATCAACCATTATTAATTATTAACCATAATTAATAATCGTGCGTCCACAAACCTTGATTCACCCCTATTCGGTGGTAGCACATTGCCAGGCTCATCCCCAAAAATGACACACAGCGGATCTCCCCTGAGCACTCGGACATCATGATCCCCTGGGAGGTCGCGCCGCAACTGCACCTGGCAAAGCGAACCTGGAGAATGGTAACATCCAAGACGTGAACCTGTCGCCATGTTTTAGGCTATATGGCTATGGGTCAATATTAACCAACCAACTAATGGAGGATTTACCAACAATAATAAAGGAAAACAATGGTTAATGATGGGGAACCAGGGGTACGGGGTTTTGACCCACAGCCATATAGCTATTATGACCATATAAGAGCTATATACTACCTGGCTATATACTTACTATACAACTTGTAGGTAGTTTGTGTTAGGCTACTTGTTATATAACCTTTTAGGCTGCTGATGACGCAACTTTCTAGGCTACTGATGACATAACTGTCAAGGTTACTGACGACATAATTTTCTAGGTAACTTATTGTATAGGCTGCTCACATATACTTATTATTAGAAAACTTGGCAAATGTTGTTGTTGTTGTTGTTGAAACTTAGTGATTGTGAATATGCTTGCTGTTGGTTAGTGCTTGTTAAGTAGCCTAGTGCAAGCAACACTAAGCATCATTGACAAGCAGTAAGCATATCTATCATTGATTGGTTGAAATCTAGCATCATTGACCAAACCTTATCTAGTTATCAACCAATATCAATCATTGTCAATCATGATCACTTCATTGACCAATGTTAACCATTGCTGAATAGAATCAACCATCGCTATCAACCGTTTCTAAACCTTCGAGTTTCAGGTGCAGCTCAGTGTCACAAATTGTGCAATCAATTCTGGAGGATGTTTACTATGATGTGGTGGTGATGATGATTTTGTATTCTTGCATCAATGCACATTGGAATGTACTTGTGTGTAAAAATGTGTGCACAAAACATGTAAATGATGCAACATCAATGTATCCACACAGGCTTACACACATGTATGTAGATGATGAGGGTTAAATTGAAGATCTATAAATATGCAAAAGGCTGCAACGACATTGGTGTCCTTATACCTGCGAAAGTCCACTCGCAGACCTCTGCACTGAAACAAGAAAGCCCTTTCAAAAGCTGATACGAAGATCGCAACTGCAGTGCTTAGCTACCAGATTTTACTAATTAGGGATTGCCAGAGCGGGTTGTAATGACTCATGTACCGCAAGTATACTGCTTCAACAATCTGAATAGAGCGGCAACCAACTAACCAACCAACTACAACCAACAACAGCCGACAAAGACCGACAACAACCGACAACAAGCAACAACCACTGAAAATGAGCAGAAAAGGAGTCATAATGTCATCACGTGCACAATGTACGGACATGAACATGTTCCAAAAAGGTCATTCCCATACCCCAATCCCAGCGGCCATCAAAGCCACCTCCAGCTCATGAAGACGCTTGCGAAGGAAGTCCTTCAGGTGCTGCTCTTTGCCTTGCGTGTCTGGGCGATTAAAAGGCTACACTGGGAGTGAATGATGGTTGCTCATGGACAATGAGTTGAGAATACTTGTCTGAGTAACCATTTCAATGAAGATGAACAATTCATTAAAGATCAATGATGAGTGAACTCCTAAATGAAGGCTTCTCACAAATGATGATTGCTGCTAAATCATGATTGCTCCAACGCTTAATTAATTGAAGTAGCTCAGCTTGTTTTCCTTTAAACGTGTAACTTATTGTGGCGGAAATCCCTGTGATGCGCCGCCGGGGTCTCATCTCACCATGGTGGGTGGACTAAGCACAGAGACTGAGGGTCATCAAGCAGTATGAACCCTTGACACTTGGGTGTATGAACGACCATTGACTATCTTAGCCGTTGTTGTAAAGATCGGCCGTTGGTTTATCAATAATTTATCAGTCATGTGTCAACCATTTCCATTTTTGGCATAATATGATTTAATTAATGTAGAGCCACTGTTAACGATTATCAAGCACTACTAACAAACACAAAGCGTCAAACACCGTTATTGCATCAGCATGGATCAGGCCTTGCAGCGGTGAAGCATTTGATGCAAGTTTGGGTAGTTCGTTGGCTAAAGAAGGGTTGACAACGATTAGTCGTGGTGAACAAGCATGGCTGATGAGAGTTTAACAATAGCCCCCCAGCCTGCAGTGTGGAAAAAATCTTTATGTTGATGGAGGATTCGGTCTAACGCTTTGAGACCAAGGGTTGAGAACGAGTGGTGAAATGTGGAGGATCGCCCTGGTTTTGAGCAAATGGTTGGTTGGGTCATGATGCGACACAGCGACACGCAAACATGGGAATACCACAACGGCAAAGACAGTGGCAATGAAATAAGGATTGTCAACCGATGAGTTTGCAGGAAAATTACCAGGAAACCATCATAAATGAGTGAAAACAAGCTACTTGCTTACATAGTTTCCTGCAAGCAAACCAACTCCTATGGGATTAGCTTGGCGCCGATTGATGGTGAAAGTTGGGATGACCATGTTGAGTAAAACTTCACCGTCAACAATCAGACGCTCTGATGGCCGACCACGTCAAAGGTTGACTCTCTGGAAGTGCTACACCCAACACAACCGCAGTGCTAGCCCCATGTTAGAATCATTGGAAAACCACCTCTGTGGGGTTGATGGATTGAGGTACGAAGCCAAACCCCCTATGATTCATGGTGACTCTCCAGCTATTGGTGAAACTGACGGTGTCTATGAATATGGATCTACACTTGATATATGTTCTGGTTGGAGTGGCTGTTGATTATTAACCACCTTCGTTTGGTTGGTTGTTTCTGGCTTATGAATAATGTTTATGATTTGGTTGGCTTGTTGCGGGCCGTCAAATAAGCTTCAACACCCATGAAGCATTAACAGCATCATTCAGAACCATGTTTGACACCTTGAAACAAGCTTTCCTAGCCATTCAGCTGTTCGGCTGTCATGTGACATCCAAACACCCACGTGTCTCGCCTTTGATCTCTCGGCTCAGCTTGTGGCATTTTTCGCTGCTGGATTCCAGCCTCGGTCCAGCGGCTCACCACATCCCAGCGGGGCTGATGCGAGATTCCCATGGTTAAGATAGACTTGATAACAGGGTTGAGGCTGAAGAATAGATTTCAAAGTGGTGAGTGATAGAGTGGTTAATGAATTTAGAATGGCACGCCGAAATTAACTCCTAAAGCATTATTAACTCCATCATTGATTGGAAAAAGTGCCAGACATTCCCAGAAACACCTGGAATACCATGTGAGCCAGCGGCAAAACCTCAATTTAAAATCGTAGATTTTCTCAATTGTTATCGTTTTTGGGAGTTCACTATATCGTTTCCCAGTGTTTGGTGACAGTGGATACCCTCGCACCACACTCTTGATGCGCAGTCAATTACTTTTATGCTTCCAGGTCATCATCTGCCATGTCTCCACTACTTGTTTCCATTTATATAACTTTCTATGTTCAGGTCATAAGCCTTTCACACGACCGATTTCAACGCATCATTGCTGGATCGGCCCGATGGGCAACTCGTGAGAAGAAAACATTTTGTGAAAATCCGCTTATCGTTTCGTTATCGTTCTGCTTATCGTTCCAAACCTCTGGGTACTTTAGAACAAATCTGGATTGTTTAAAAGGCTGCATCTCTTAAATTATCTTAGGTTCTCTTACGTTATCGGTTTTGGGAGTTCACTACATCGTTTTACCGGTCCCGGAGCCATTTCCTGAAGATATTCCAGCCGAAGACTAAAGTTAACTACGGAGAGTTTAGCCTTTCTCTCATGTGAATTCATGTGTCAATTCCTAGGGCGAAGCCAGTCGTATTGGCAAACTCACAGATCGCATGTTTACTAGTCTACATGCTTTCAACAGGGAAACACCGTGATTTGGGAGCCCATTTTTCTTGTGACCCACTGCCATATCATGGTGAGCATGTCCATCCTAGTCCTACTCCGGGTATGATCTTGATGGAGAGAACCATCAAGCCATTTCTTTTTTTGAGCTGTTCATCGTGATGAGTAGCTTTCTTCGCACAACTGTTTCTGAAACAGATCAATGGGTGCAACTGGTGCTGGACTGGAAAACCTGGACTCTCCACTGGAGCAGCGATCACGTTACTGATCCACTGATCAACCAGCGGGGCAGTTGATTGGGTGCTTCAAGCGACAAATTTGTAGCTGTTGAGGTGCCAGCCATTGAGCAGTTTCAACTGGTAGTTTATGAGGATGAATATCATGTACAAACATATCCGTTCAGTCAAATCTATATCACCCTAACCATAGGTATTCTTGGATGATCATCCACCTATAGGCCTCCCTGTGGTTAATCACACTACCTGGCTGGAAAAGCTCTATACGTCCAAAACACTTGGATTATCATCCACCTTTATAGGCTTCCTATTTTTTTTTGCTACTGAAAAACTTCACCCGTTTTTCTCTCAGCAGGCTGTGGGTCAAATCCCCGTACCCCTGGTTCCCCATCACTAACCATTGTTTCCCTTATCTTTTTCTGTGACTATCCCCTATGAAATTGGTTGGTGAACTGCTTGACCCATAGCCATATGTAGCTGGTATTCCCTACTATTGTTGGTTAATCTACCTTATTATTAACCATTAACCAGCTAGTATTGTTGTTGGTTGGTTGGTTAACTGCTTGACCCATAGTCAGCAGGTGCCGTCCACGACTCGAACCCACGAACCTTCGCCGCGCCTTGTCACCCAGTGCCGTGCCGGCCGGGCTCCCCGGCGACTTTTCCAGCTCTTGAAGCTCCTCCAGTGCCACCACCATTGACACATGCCACGTTGGTGGTGAGCTTTCCCATCCAATAGTCATTGGTTCATAGTGGTTATCAGTATAGGATGGAAAAGCTCACCACCAACTGGTTGAGGATAGTCATAACTAGTGGTAGTTATTGGTTGATAACTAGTGGTTCTAACTAGTGGTTATATAATCATCAGTTTATAACTAATGGTTGTAAAGTCAACCACTAGTAGTTGAGGATGGTCATAACTAGTGGTTATAACTAGTGGTTATAAGGTCTATATAATCATTAACTAGTGGTCAATTAACTAGATAAGCACTAGGCATGCCAGCTGAGGATGGTCATGACTCGTGGGTATATAGTCATTAACTAGTGGTTCGTAATGGCGATGAAGGTTGATAATGATCATTACTGATTGGTGGTAACCCCTCTGGAGAATATTAGTCAACCCACCAATCCCAAATATAGGGGAAAAACGCAAGACAATGTTTGAAAACACAGACCACATGTCTGTTTTGTTGCCGTTGCTGGTGATTGTAGGGATGATGTTCTACTGCTAGGACAACAACCGTCATGAATAATGTTGCTAAATGGTGGTTTCTCAAGTCATAGTGGTACCCCCAAATTATTCAGTTTATCAGTCATTTTTGGTAATAAACCATTTTTGGGGGTCCCCTATTTTTTTGGCATTAAACCAACCATTTTTTTGGGGGGTCCCCTGTTTTGAGAACCCCCCCCAAATGATCTTCAATGATGCTTGACGATGCTTACCTACGGCTGGATGTGCAGCGCCCAGTTCGTCAGTTCCCTGCGATAGGTTTCCGTGGCCAGCCCTGGTGGGTGAACCAACCCGAGTTCACCACAATGCCGAGGACCACTTGCTGACTGGGGACATTCATTCGCAGGGAAGTTGTGGTTCTAGTGACCCTGGTCACCAGGGTCACAAGGGAAATTCGTGAACATCAATCTGGTGAGCCCGGTGACCCTGGTGACCTGGTAGATGGAACTTAAATTGACTTTAGTTCATAACGCAGCCTTGAAGGAAGCAACAACTTTTGAAGTTCAATGGCCATTTGTTTCTTACATGGCAAATTGCTTCCATCAATTGCTTAAATTAGCCCTTAATAAGGACACGTTTTTGATGACTGGGGAGGGTCATCGTATACAAGGTCCACCCAGAGTTACAAGCAGAAGAAACTGCTGCAAAGGGAAACCAGCAGCTCGAAAAGGGTGCTGCCAAGAAACCACCCTATTTTGTGATGGCTTCACAACAGCCGGCAGCCATACCCAACGAGGGCCCATATATCCACAAATGGACAGTTTCCAGCAAGAACGGTTGCTCTCGACGACTGTTCCTTTGCTGTTGGAAGGTACTAGGGCCCCATGCCCCAGGGATTCATGTTTGAAAGATTTAGATGTCACCCATGATTGAAAGTCAGCCGTTTGTCTACCTCCTGCGCCACCAGTTAACCAGCATTGAAACAATCAGAATCATATGGTTGTGGCTACAATTCATTCAGTCATGTCGATGTATCTTCTTCGGTGGATTGAAACCATTATCATCAATGTTAATGGCTATGTATAACCTATCTATATGGATGGATGTATATGTGCCTGATATATAAATCCAAACAAAAGATCAATCTACCCTCCATATTATATATGTGTATATATATATAAATATGTGCGTGTGTGTGAGAGAGAGGTTCCGCAAAATAATGCGTGTGTATACCTATACATACACATATACCCATTTGTCAAATCCATGTTTCCATGGAATTCCATGCAACAAGAAATCATATAACATAATATCATACCAGATATCAGCATATAGTGTCACACAATATGTTGCCATATCATATTGATGATTATATTCATATAATGCCATGATATACATATAGTTACACGTGAAACATGGAATGGATATCATAATCAATTCTGTTGTATACATGTGTGCAAAAGAAAATGCACATAATTCCACAATATACAAATACAAACCATGTAATATACGTGTGTATGCACATCACTAATCTCAATCATCATTAATAGCCTCAACATCATTCAAAATATCATAAGATTGATTCATATATCATATATCATACATATAGATGATATATACACAAGAATCCATACAACACGGGGGACCAGGACCACCCCATCATCCACCGATTTTCCACATGGCCTCAGCCTTACGCCGTCCTCCCCGAGCTTCTTCAGCTGCGCATCCTCATCGGCCGTCAAATCCTGGCAGCAAGCGAGCGCCATTGCAGAGTGGATGTAGAGATAAAGCTATAGAGAATTCATGATATCTACATGTAGAAATAAGGAAATGAATTGATAGATAAGCATTAATTAGACATAGAAAGGCATGCACTTGTATGTATATATGAATGTATAAACACATATAGGTTTATATGTATATACATATATATATACACATATAGATTTATATGTATATAGCATTATATAACTGTAAATGTGCATGCCTCTGTACGTATACGTTGGATTCTGTTGGTATGTCAAGAGTAGGATGTGTAGATCAGAGAACTAACTACCGAGAGCAGATCAGGGAACGCAAGATCCCTGCCATTGCTCTTGCTTGGACTAAGCCCAACTTCACCACTCTGGTGGATACCACAACTTAAGCAAAGGGTAAGGCTTAACCAGGGATGAAGCGAAACACCCGAGGGCATGTCAATAGACCTCCCAAGAAGTGGTCGGTTTCCCAAAATGGCGGCGCCTTTTCTCTTCATAAACCAGGCAGAAGCGCAGCTGATCACCGCACCCAGGTCCCCAACATCCTCAAGCCGTTGCAGATCTAACTGGGCTCCCAACGCCCAAGCTCTTGGTCTTCATCTCCTCTTCCATGGCCGTGATCGCGGCCTAGCGCTCAAAACGGGTTACCGACGTGGCTGTTCCCTGGGCCTCTCAGCTGGCCAGCACCAGGGATATTCCTTTCTTGGCAAGCTATATGCGGCAGGGGCCAGTTGCTAGTGGTGCCATATATGTAACATCTGTAGCTTTTCTTGCTTGATTGCCATGTGCATCATTCATGTGCTTGTACTCAAGATATGGACGACATCCAAGTCGGTACGAAGGATTGCCGACACCGTGTCCACCAACAAGTCTTGGCTCCGGAAGAAGCGAACGCTTCTAGTCGAGGTGGCAGTGATCACCAGATCTCTATAGTCACAAGTACATGATGTGTATGTGCTTGTATGTGTTTATATGTGTTCATATATGTTTATATGTGTTTATATGATTATACGTGCTTTTTTGTATTGATATTGCATCTGGTTCGCGATACTCATCACCACTTACCACGACAAGAATCACTGCCATCTTTTGCACTAATCAGTATATAATCATCATTGAACTGCACAACTGCCAGCTACCATCCATCGCTGCTACCATCCATCGCTGGTCGCACCCGCCTCGTACTGAGCGATGTGACTTTGCAGCTCGCTGCATCGTTCCTGGTTCTGACCTCGCAGCTGCTTCCTGTGTCAGCTGTGTACAGCTGTGTATAACGAAAGCATGGATTCGCATTGTGGTTATCTAGAGGGGTTATAACACTAATGATGGTTAAGAATAGGGGATGATCACCAACAATAATGGTTAAACAACTACTAGGTGGTGGTTGTTCAAGCCATAGGAAACCACCTAATTATGGATGCTTTACTTACTGTAAATGATCAATAAACGGGATGATTTGGGGGTACCCCTATTTTGAAAAACAACCAGAACGGGTATAGAGAGGGAGAGAGAAGCAGAGAGAATGTTTGATAATCGTAGATGCAGAGAGAGAGAGAGAGATACATGTCTAGAGACACCTATATAGATGTATATATCCATCACACGAATATACTGTTCCATTCATAGATATCAGAAACGATGTTCACCGAGACATGTAGGCACCGTCAATCCAATCGTTGGCCGATTTTACTTGCGGCTGTGGGTCAGGTAATGCTGTACCTGTGATGAGCATGTCAATAGCTGATTAGTCCCTCTTTGTGAGTCACAACTACTCCGGTCAAAACGCACAAAGTATACGTATATTATTTATATATATCCAGTATGATGAGTTAACCACTCACAATCATAGAGATTGGCTAGAATCAGCCAGCTGAGTGCAACTACAATCACCAGTATCAATATCTTCCCTGAAGTGTGACTAATCAACCTCCTGGCCCTGAAACTGATACTATAAAGATGTTTGATGGCTCTGATTTTCATCGAATCACCAACTGGTTATATTCCCATTTACTGTAGGTACCCTCAATTAAACATCATTCACCCGATATGAATGGTGTTTTAACATCTGCTGCTACTTACAAACACCATAAAACCACCATCAAAAACACCTGTTCCTCGTTGCCCATAAAACCACCATCAAAAACACCTGTTCCTCGTTGCTTGGTCAACCAACCACAAACCCGCAGATCCCTATCCCGCCACACGGTAGCTATCTTCCCATGGGCTGCCAGGCGAATGGTGTCGTCGTAGCGGGCGGCACGGCCTGAACGAGAACGGCTGGTGGCATAGGATGTGAACCAACCATGTGGTAGGGCTTACAACCAGCTAATAGTGGTTTTAACTAGCCAATGAATAAACCATCATGTAAATGATAGCTAAATCTGGGTTCATGTGGTTAATAGGTTATAAACGACTGGTAGTGGTGAATAGTAGGGAATAATAACCAACGACAGTGGTTAAACACGTTCTATATGGATGTTTCTCAAGTCATAGGGGTACCCCCGAATCATTCTCTGTTAATCATTTGTAGTCATAAACCAGCCATTTTGGGGGGGTCTCTACTTTGACAAACCCCCATTTGGTGGTTTCTCAAAATAGGGGACCCAAACAAGATTGGTTTATTACTATAAACGATTAATAGCGGATGATTGGGGGGTGCCAACATTTTGAAAAACACCCGGATCTTTATCAGCTACATAAGGCTATATGGGTTAATTAATGTGGGTGATCAACCAGTCAGGTATATGCAAAACTCATTGGCTGTAAGGGTTATTAGCCAGCTTTATTTACGTTGGTTCATAGCAGTTTTTCACGGACTAAATCATTAGCTCGTTTTGATCTACCATTATTATGCTTTCTTGATCAACAAGAATAGAAAACAGTACGGTAAGCTCCTCACATGGGCTAGCAATAGATGTCTACGGGGTTGGATGTGATTCAGTGATGCTTCTTGACGGATATTTATTGCCAGTTGCGCAGGTAAACAACCAACAACCAGCAACGGCAGGCATAGAAAGCTATCAACCAATGATACCAACCATTCACGAAACCACTAGCCAGCCATTAATTTATCAACATGGTCATGTGGTCAGTACCGAGCACCCACATGGCTTGGCACATGGCCCCTAAGCTTCCCAAACTTCATCCCCATGCTTGGGTATGGAATCAAGGACGAGCCATCAACTGCTCCTTGGTACGGTTTCAACCATCCCGTGCTGCTCATCAAAGGATGTATGTTGATCCAAAACTTGGCTTTCTGTATGCATAGATGTACTTGGATGTGCGTCCCCACTGGGTAGCTGGTTACTAAACATGGTTAAAGGGGTTCTACCCTTCCTTGCAAGGCTATTTGCCATGGGTATATCACATCCCAGCTATAACCTCTGCTGCACATCGAAGTGCCATTGCATGATGTGTGATGTATGTATCACCGTTTCATATGAAATTTCAAGTTCATGATGCTTCGTCGGGATGAACAAGCAATAGGATGATAGTAATTCACTATTAACTTTCTCTCAAAGTTCGATTGCTAATATGCTATTGCTAATATTTTATTAGTAGTTGCTAATATTTCACTACCTCCCAAAGTTCTGGAAGTTCGATTTTCAGGGCGAATGGGCCCCGAACTTCGCCCGCTGGGTCAAACCCGTGGTCCCAACCAAGCAGCTGGACCCGCAAGGATCGGCCACTGTGAGCATTCCCGATGGCTAGCCGTCATCAGCCACGGTTGACCACGCTTAAAGCCATAGGTAATGAACCATGGGTAAATGGTAGGGTTGTTGAGCCTTGCTAACTATCATTCCTATTGGTTAAGCAATCTGTACCATCTGGTCTACCTAGAGTTCAGGAAAACCAACTGGTGGCTTGATGCTAACAACATTGATGATGCCAAGCATCAACTTCAACACCAACGGTATCCAACCAACATCGACCTACAGTAACAAGCCAACCCACCAGCCAACCAGCCAACCAACATCAACATCAACCAACCAACACCAACCACTTCTAGTTAGTATATCCCTAGCATTAATGGTTGTTCCATTGCGTTAACGCTTAACCACCAGCGCCGTGACCTCGCCTTCCGCTTCCTCCACCGCCTCGCTGGCAGCAATGAGCTCCGTTCGCCTCGGCGAGCCCCGAAACGCCGGTGACCGACAGGTAGCCGTGGCTCATGGCTGGATGATTCTTGTGGTTCACAATCTGCCTTAAGTGGTGATAATGCTGGTTGATTATGGTTGGAAATAGTAGTTCATAGTAGTGGTTGATGATGGTTGATAATGGTTGAGAGTAGTGGTTGATAGTAGTGGTTAATTTTCACTTGTGATAATACTGTAGTGGCTGATGATGGGTAGATAAGGACAATGGTTTTCAATGGCTGAAGCATGGACAATATTATACTGATTAGATATTAATTGAAATGATTCTCCAGCTTGTCGCGGTTCATACTGCTTGATAATGCTTCATGTTGATCACTAATAACCACTAGTTGATTAGTGATGGTTAATGACTTTCTTGAACAACGGTCCATGATGCTAACCAATGATTAGATGACGTTAGAAAAGGGCTGGTACACTAGCCAGTGATGTTTGGCGAAGGTAAACACAACAGGCAACATGGGTTGATAGTAGATAAGCATGACTCATGAAAAATGATGGAAATGGAACAATGGTTATATGATAGCATACTGCCCATGGTTTTCAGGAGACCTCAAGTTGTGGATTCCACAGGCTTCCTTGAGATGCAAAGTCTGCTTGCAGTCTTGAACTTGATTTTCCCCATCCCTTGGGGACGGACCAGACCAAAGTTGCCCCAGTCTTGCGAGCATTCCACTGTGCCGACTTTGTGGCATATGGACACCACAGGGACCCAGGCTGAGCTGGCCTGCGTTTCTTTTTCACATATCTATGAAACAAGTGGCACTCAGCAGGTGTATCATCATTCCACACCATGCAACGATGCCATGAAACCATGATTCTTTTGCCATGATCAGTTCTCCAGTTCCGTCCATTCGTCGTGACTTTTGCTGCTTGCGGGTGGGTGATCAGCACCACCACAGGGAGAACAGCCTATGATGTTGGCAACGAACCAAAGTGAATGTTCTTGTTGCTGATTGTCTTCTTCATCTATTCTATGGTAGCCGGTGTGGATTCTGATGTTCTTCATCATCAACCTTACCAACCATCATCGCTAACGGTCCATTTACGCATCATTCAGCATCATGAGCCTTCCTTCACCATCATGTTTATCATCGTTTCAACCATCGTTTCAACCCTTATTACCCACCAGTATCATGAATGGGAGATTCACATCAATGCACCCCCTAGATCGGGTGGCGCATCATCTCAGCTATTTGTGGCATTGATGGTGGCGCAGCTTCATATGGATCTACCATGAATCATCATTGTTGATGGTTGTTAAGTCCTATTATTAGCTAGTAACTCTGCAAATTCCCATAATCTACCATGAATCATGACCCCCTTTTTTGGATGGTCAATATCATCCACACCCGTTTTTACGTATACATATAGGTGTTTCTAAAAATGGGGGAACCTTCAAAACATCCTTTACAAAAACCACTTACAATCAACCATACCTTTGCGGGTTCCCCAGATTCAGAAACCATGATCAGCCATTAATCTTCTGTTATCAGCCATTAACCTCCTATCATTAGCCACTAATCCTATTCTTAATCACCATGAATCAACCATGAATCAGAAATGTATCAACCATGAATCAGCCATGTATATATATAAATATATACATATATATCTCGCCCATGTACCAACCATGAGTCAACCATTAATTATTTGGATCTACCATCACCGTAGCCAACTTGCGCAACGCGTCAGTGGCCAAGGCACTTGGCACCACGTTGTTCTTGGAGCTCTCGCCGCAAACCTCGGTGAAAAACGCCGACGTTTGGATGGGCTGTGAAGCAATGGGTTGGCTAGTCGCTATCACAAAAAAAATCCCGCAAGACAAATGGCTATGGGTCAACAATAGGTGTTTAATGGTTAATAATGACCAATGACTGACCATCGACAATGGGTTGATGAAGGTGGATCAAGCAGTTAACCAACCAATAATGAGGGAATAACCAACCAAGAATAGGGAAAACAATAGGGGAACAAGGGATAGAGGGTTTTGACCCACAGCCACATGGTTATAGTTGTAGTGGTTAGTTCAGCTACCTCGTTTGGTTCATATCCATGGCTCAAACCCTGTGGTAAACTGACCTGGCAGCTGAGTGAATCACCAGTTTCAATAGGTAAAGCAGCTGTTTCCATGATGGATTTTCCACCCAACCAAGGTGGCCTAGCCAACCCACAGTGGACTCCAAGAAGAAATTGTGGTTGGCTTCATGGTCATTCTCAACCAACCATTCATGAGATTCTGAGACTAATAATTTTGAGAATGATGATGACACTGGCTGTCACTATCAAGGATGGAGGGCATAACCAATCATGATAATAAAGCCAACCGACGATGGGGCCAACAAAAAATCGCGACAAAGCCAGCAACAACGGTGCACCAAGAAACACGACGGGTATATGATGTAGGTAGGGAATGGGTAGGGTGTAGGTAAATCCTCTAAAACAAAGGGAGGAAAAGTTTGGAAACTTGGCCGCCGAAGGGAACTTATCCCCATCTTTGTTTGCACACATGGCTGTGTTTGCACAACCGATAAATTGCAGATGTTTTACGGCTGAAGTGCACGCAAGGTCAGCCTGGGAGCTGCAACAGCAAGGGGGAAGCCGCTTCCATACACGTAGCCGCGAACACTATCTAATGGTAAATCAGAATTGGACAAATGCAGCTAAGTCAGCTAAACAAGTAGTTAATGCCACTATATAATGGTTAGCCATGGTTAAACATTAGCACTATATAATGGTTAATCAAATGGTCAATGGCAAGTAGTCCATTTTTAAGCCGTGTGGTTGGAGCCGAGCCTGGGGGGTTGCCGCAACAGTGGTTTGGCAACCATACCCTTCATGAGGTCTGACTGGCAACCGGTCCTGTACCATGTTCGTATCTGACCTACTAGCAGGATGAGCAACACCACTGGGACGGGCAATGCGCCCTCAAAGTATGTCAAGTATATCTTTTGTTCATGGATGAGTCCCAACACATGGGAAAAAACAAAAAGCTTCGATGGTGGTGCTCAACGTGCTGCCCAACCGAACCATTGGTTTGGCCCTTTAGAAAATCAAGAAATTGCACGCCGGAATACCGTCATCGGCCATTGCTTAGGTGTTGTTCACGACTTTCCAATGGTAGCATCATTGGCACAGAAACATTCAAAATCCCAATCATTTAGACACAAGTGTTTCACTCGCATTCTGCACCTCCCAAGTAAATCATTTAGACGCAGTCTCAAACATTTGTGCAGAATGCAGTGCATCATGATGGGTCAAAATTGCTCGTTGTCCATTCATCCATGTGCAAGTGATATAGAGGTGTAGCAAGCCTTGGCAGCTGTGATGGATATTCTTAAGGGGGTGTGCCGACTTCTTGATATTTTTTTTACAGGTTGGACATTCATTGCATGAACCATGGTCAACATGTGCTACCCAGTTGTAGGTGTCATTAATTTCCCAGGCGAAAATTGTTCTTGTTCTCCAAAACCAGAACTATCATCACCTTTCAAATGGCAAAGCCAATATGAATAGAACATCCTGATAACTGATGATTCTATTTGTAAGTAAAACAATATTGATAATAGCAATAACAAATACCAATAATATAATACAAGAAACATGTCCAACAACGACCCTTCTTCTTCGAAGGGGTCTTCGAAGGGGCGTAACGGCAGCAACCAAAAAACGCAGCCAATCCACAGCAGGTCATCATTACTTTCCGCACTAAGATGCAAACATCATTGATATGTAAACTGTAGTCATTAAATTAATACTTCGAAAAATTCACCACGACCTTTTCACTTTGATGATCTGTCTTGATCGTGATAGAGCCGTCTTAATTATCATTTTGCATCATTTCAACCATTATTGACTGCCATGAAACGCTAAGAACCATAATCATCATGAGCATCAACTATCATTACCCAGTATTTATCGGCCATTCTGAACCGTGATTACGCACCACCAACCGCGGTTCAGGCAACACGAAACGGTTTGCCCCACCTGCACCACGCTGCCAAGGTACTGTGCAGCTCATCCAATTGGTTGTAGGCGGCTTCGGCCTGGAAAACCACATTGGTCGCTGCTAGGGCTATTGTTCTTGGTCACAGGAGACCAGCTGGTTTGTGAATAAGGCCTAGAGTCATCAGAATATGATGAAGAAGAAGAGTCACCAACTAGTTTTTGAAGTCGAGTCACCAGAATATAGAAATGGTCCGAAAATTTTATGCAAACTTAAATTTGATGGGGGGTTCCTGCTCAACCTGGTGGTGTTTGACCTTGCTGCGACCTCGCCTCTTGCTCGATCTTGGCCAACTTGGGGCGGATTGCATTGGTTTTCTCCTGGATTTGCCCGGAAAAGGACGGTGGAGAAATTTGTTTGACATGGATCAGATGAACCAATGCGAAAATCTCAGGCACCACCCCAAAATTGACACCAGAAATTTCACGGAAAGTGAAAAAGGTTGACGGTGATGACAATGGTGTGTTTTCTTTGCTGGTGTCACTTCTTCGGTGTGTTGCTCTGGTGGTGTTTTTTTTGCTGGTATCTTTTGTCTCTGGTGATTTTTCTTTCCTGGTGTTGTTTTTCCTCTGCTGGTGTGTTTTCTCTGCTGGTGTTTTTCCTCTGCTAACGTTTTTTCCTTTGCTGGCGTTTTTTCTTTGCTGGTGTTTTTTCTTTTCTCGTTTTTCTTGCTGTTGATTTGTTCTTTGCTTTTTTTGTTGGTGTTTTTTCTCTGTGGTTTTTTTTGTCTGGGGTGTTTTTCTTTTGCTTATTCAGCTTTCATTCACTTGCCTGTGGCACTTTCTGGGTTTTGACACTTGTTTGGCTGTGACACGACCTGGCTGTGACGCTTACTTGGCCGTGACACTTGCTGACAATACTTGGTTGTGACAATAATTGGTTTTGACAACACTTGGCTGTGACACTTTTTTGGCTGTGGCACTTAGTTGCCTGTGAAACTTGTTGGGCTGTGACATGTATTGGGTTGCCACACTTATTTGGCTGTGACACTAACCTGCTACGACACTTATTTACTTGGTATTTAGGTTGTTACATGACGACGATGATGGTGATGGTGATGATGATGATGATGATGGTGATGACGGTGATGATGATGATGATGATGATGATGAGGATGATGATGATGATGATGATGGTGATGATGATGATGATGGTGATGAAGGTGATGAAGGTGATGATGATGATGATGATGATGATGCTGACGATGATCACGATGATGACGATGATGACGATGATGACGATGATCACGATGATGACAATAATGACGATGACGACAATGATGACGATGATGACGAAGACGACGACGACGACGACGACGACGACGACGACGACCA
>VSDK01007675.1:5161-100527 GCA_009767595.1 Symbiodinium kawagutii | reverse complement strand
GGAATAGGAAACTGGAAAGCATAACAACCACCAACAACCACCACAACCCCCAACCTAAAACCAAACAAGGTGACCATGATAACAAAACGATGAAAATAGTCCTACAACCCCCACCCAGAAAAACATCAATGGTAAGGAACAAACATTGAACATCAACATAAAACCATAACAGGTAACATACAACATAACATGTCCTAGGAACCCCCTTTTACCATTTTTTTCCCCCACCATGGAAGGTGAACCAAATTGCATTTGGCCTTTCTGCTTCCCTCAGAAACGACCACAGACAACCATCCCTACCATCCTGAGCACTCTTGCCGCCAGCCACCAACTGCGACCAGCAATAGTGCTGCTAAGCTGCAACCATCAACAACTGCAACCAACCAACCAACCAACCAACCAACCAACCAACCAACCAACCAACCAACCAACCCACCCACCCACCCACCCACCCACCAACTAATCCACCAACCAGGCCAACGGCACCCAACAGCAGCAACCAACCGCAACCAACCGGGGCCTCGGGAGATGCTGATGAAGCCTTGCTGCGTCATGGCCTTCATGAGTCCAATGGCGTTGGGCAGCAGCTGCTTGCCATCCTCCTGGAGGGCACCCGCAGCCTGGTGAACTGCCAGCTGCAACGGGGAACTGCAGCAGGTTTCAGCTGCAGTTTGACGGAGCCACCAGTGAACAGTGAGGATGTCAACCAGCAGGATATTTTCACCAGCAAGAAGCATGAAAAGGTGGGTACTATGATGTTTCCAGTGTATAGCCTCCAGTCAGGGGCGCTTTCCAGATGCCAAGAACAATTGCAGTTGTTGGACTCAATGATTGTCATGGTCAAATGGTCAGAATGATGCCTAATGAATGGTGGCTGATGCTGGTTCAATGTGGTCGATACTCTTTTTTGACGACTAAGCACTGGTGAAATAATGGCAAATACTAATGCAGAAACTGGAGAAACGTCGTATCATGGATAGCTGTAATAAACTTCAAATGTTGGGGTGATTCCAAACCCCTAGTCAGTCAAAGCCCTGTAGCCCCCTGGTGAACTTCAATGAATAGAGGCACCTTTTTGGGGGGAAGCTCACCACTACCCCGTTTCTGCATGTTCTTGTGCGTTCTAAATCCCTAGCTGCTTCGGCCCCCTCCCACCAAGCATCCCTACCCTCACCTAGGGCAACGGATCCCCACAGACCCCCCACCACGTCCCGCCCTGTCCCCTGTTGGGCTCAGCCGTCCAGAACCGAAGGCTTTCAGGGCCTGGAGCTGCCATAGGGAACATAGAGCGAAGAATGGTGACTGAATGTGATTGATGATAATTCATGATGGTGCTTGATGACAATTCATGATGGTGATTGATGATAATTCATGATGGTGATTGATGATCATTCATGATGGTGAATCAAAGTAATTGGTTCAGATTGATGATTTCATGATGTTTGATGATGATTAATCATGGAGAATCATAATGATTGATGGTAATGGATGATAGTGATGTTTCATGGTGATTGTTTGATGATGGTTTAACGTTGGCTTAACGATGGTTTAATGATCGTCGGCTAAGGATGGCAGTTAACAATGCCTAGCGGATAAAAGAATCCGCCTTTGAGCTGCCATAGGGAACAGCCAGTCAAGAATGGTGGTTAATGATGGTCAATAGTGATGGTTAATAACGATAATTAATGATGGTCAATAACGATTATTTGACTCTGGTTGAAATGGTGGTTGATGGTGGTTGATAATCATAGTGGTTAATAGTGATGGTTTCATGATGGTTTAATGGTGTTTGATGATGGCTGAAAATCACAATGGTTGGTATATAATGAATGTTTGATCATGGCTTAATAATGGTTAATGATGATCAATGCAATCATCGTAGCGGGAGCAGGGGTTCCAGTTTCTCGGAACCCCTTCTCTTAGTGCAATGCAATGATGGTTGAAGTAGAAAATGAATGACGTCCGCCGACCCCTGCCGTCGCCAAGGCAGGGGCGGCGCCTGGGACCACCGGAGGTGTGGAACCAAAATCTTTTCAGCTCTGGCCGTGGCAAGCCTGTTAAAACCGTGCCAAAACCAATCATGGCAAACCTAAAGCCCACTCACACCAGCGCAGGGCTACAGTAGCAGGCCAATATTGGGTTCAGCCCTTGCGTTTGTCCGGCTTGATGCGCTTCCTTTCCCGTCTGCAAGCAACTCAGAAGCGGACTGTACATGGTAAAGCTGCAGCAGGAAGCTAACCCAGCACAGCGCAAACGTACAGCAGCAAGCCAACACCAGCTGCGCTACGTGTTCAGCCCTTGTGTTCGCCCGAAACGAAAGGCTCCCGGTGTCGTTTGGAAGGTAACCCGCGGCTGAACCGGCAAGACGAAAGCCATGGCAAAGCTGCAGCAGCAGACTCACGCCAGCGCAGTGGTACAGCAGCCAGCGCACACCATGCCATGCCAAACTGGAGCAGCACACTAGCAGCAATCAACACGTTTCCCGTTTGGAGCAGAAGGCCATGGCCAAGCTGCGGCAGCAGGCTCACGCCAGCCCAGAGCTACAACACCACCTGTTATAGCGGCTTCAGCCCTTGCGTTTGCCCGCCTTGAAACGCTTCCCCTCCCGTTTGGAAGCAACGCACTGCCATGCCAAAGCTGCGGCAGCAGGCTCACACCAGCATACAGAGCTACAGCGGCAAGCAAGCCAACGCCATATAGCGGGTGTGCCCGGCTTGAAACGCCTCCACCGCGGCCTGAAAAGGAATTCACGGCTGAAGCACCAAGGCACGGGCCATGGCAAAAGTGCAGCGTTGGCGGGTTCATAACAGCGTCAGCCCTTGCGCTTGCCCGCCTTGAAAATTGCAAGTCGAGGCTCAATCGGAAGCGCGCGGGCTATGGCAAAGCTGCAGCAGCAGCCTCACACCAGCACCGAACTAGCCCTTGCACAGCCCTGCCAAACGCTGACGCTGCCCCTTGGAAGGCAACTCAAGGCCAGCGGCAGGCCAACACCAGTGGCTACAGAATGGGCAAACGCACAGGTGCCGTGGGAGCTGAGGCTTTCCAAGGCAACTCACGGAGCTAACACCAGCTGTTCTGTACCGGGTACAGTCCTTGCTCACACCAGCTCTTATAAAAGGGGGTCGGCGGCACCTGGGCGCTTGCCCATTCTCTTTGACGAGAGTAATGATGGTCGATGGTTAATGATGATTAATGGTTGCTAATGATAATGATGGTTACTCATAAGGGTTGACAAAAAAGAAAAATAATGGTTAATAGTAATAATAGTTGTTACTAATTCTAATGGTCAAAAAAGTGGTTAACAATCACAATGGTTAGTGGCGGTCAATGATGGTTAATGGTGGTGAATGATGGTTTGATGATGATTGATGGCTGAGGATAGCAGTTAACATGACTAATGGGTAAGAATCTCCTTCTTCGTGGTGCCCAGGGCTCCCCTTTTTGCCACCAGAATTAGAGTCCCCAGCACCAATGGGAGCAACCAACACCAGGTGGGGATTTGCCAAAAGGGCTCCAACAATTCCGAGCAGCAAGGTTGCTCAGCTATAAAAGTCTATCGCTACTCATCAACCACTGACAATCTTGTCAACATTTTAAGGAGCTTCTTCGCATCACCAAGGGCAACCAAAGAAATCACCATTTAACTATCATTCTCATCCACCATTACTCATCATTGACCATTTCCAACCACTTCACACCATTTCTAGCCACTTCTACACTCTGGTAGACTCACCTGGACCCTGAAATTGCACCATAGAAATACTGGCTAGGGACTACCAAACAATCATCATTTCTATTCGAGTCAGTCCCCAATAATCAGCCATGATTGAGCTCCACCAATGGTGTCTAAGCAGACCTTTCTATCATAGGTGATATCATTTCTATTCAGAAGCATCGCCGGTAGGTATTAGGTGGTGAACCACTATGTCTGATCATTTCTATGTGAATCAACGATGCTAACCTTCAGAATTGCTGATTTGGTGGTTCATCAGGTAGCCCTCCTTAATGGAATTCACTCCCTCTATCAGCCATCATTTCTATTAACAAACCATCACGGTAGTAATATCAGCCGTTGACCAGCCATTATTTCTCTCAAGAAACATCACCATGGCCAAATAACAGCTATGGATGGTGTTACAATGAAATATCACAAAATTGACCAGCCATTGACCAGCTGTAACTATCACTATATGGCTGTGGGTCAAAACCCTTAGTCCCTCTGGTTCCCCTATCATTAACCAGGCTGTTTTCCCTATAGTTTGTTGGTGATTAACCCCCATGAAATTGGTTGGTTAACTGCTTGACCCAACTCGCCATATCAGCCATTGATCAGCGCTGGTCAAAACATCAGCTACCCGGCTCCAGGAATCCACTGCGCCACGGCGCAGCGCCCGCGCGGCGATCCGCCAGCGATCCGACACGCGCCTCTTTGGCGAAGTTGGACAAGCCCTGCGCCAGCTGCTCGCTGGGAACAACACCTGGTGCGAAGCTGGTTAGATGTGGGTGGGTTGGGTCCTTCATCATGGGAAATGATGGTTGAAATAATGGTTGATTGAACCATGGTTAACCATTTAATAATGGCTAAATAATGGCTAATTTAATGTTAACCTTTAGTGATTTAGATTTAAATAATGGTTGATTAATGGCTAATCATGATTGAAATAATGGTTAATATGGTGGATTAGCTAATCAATTAACTACAATTGATGGTTAATTAATGGCTAAGTGTAGTTAAGAATGGTTAATCATTAAATATGGTAACGATGGATTTAATGATTTAATGATTGAATGAATAATGAGCATCAATAATTGTAGTGGTTAATGATGCTAGTACTATAATTGATGGCTAATTCTTAGAAAAGTTGATGACCTGCTACTAGTAGTGGTACTACTATAGCATGAAACTAATTGTAAGGGTTAACGATGGTAAAGGATTGCTAATAGTAGTGGTTAATAGTCACTTGTGGCTGCTAATGATTAATTAGTAGTGGTCAGTTTTGGTCAATAATGGCTACTGATGGTTAAGACTGGTCAATAGCAAATAGGAGCAGTTGATGGTACTTAGTGGTGGTTAATCATTGCTAATGATGGTCAATGACGGCTCATAGTAGTGGTTGATGGCCAAATATGGTTAGGAATGGTCAGTAATGCTTACTGGTGGTTACCAATGATGAATAGTGGCCAGTCGTGGTTCAATGATGTTCAATGAAGGTCAATGATGGCTTGATTGATGGTCAATTTATGACGAATGATGGCCAGTTCTGGTGAATGATGACTTGATTTCTGATTCATGCTTAACTGATGGTGAATTTATGATTCAGAGTCAGGGTCAACCAATGCGACCGTCTCCTCTACCGTCGATCGCCATGATCCCATCACCAAAAAATGAAACATTCACTCGATATCAGCCATTCCTTCATGGCTATCCCATTTTCATTCACTTCAATTTCCGGTGATCATTCCTTCTACATCAACAGTGACACTCCAACGGATGGTGATCCGCCATGACACACGGAACCTCCCCACCCTTCCACCCACGATGCCACCCTCGTGGGCCGCCCGCCTGCTTGTGGCCGATACCAGCGACGAAGATTCTCCAGGATCTCGCAGGCGCCCAGAAACGAGTTCAGCTGTCAGTGGTTCAGTCACGGATAAGAATGATGGTTGATGGATTAATGATGTTTGATGATAGTTTATAATGGTTTATAATTGTTGATGATGGTTAATGATGGTTAATGATGGTTAACAATGGTTTATGATGGATGAATGATGGATAATAATGGTGGTCTATGATGGTTAATGATGGTTAATGATAGTTTCTAATGCTGGTTACTAATGATGATTGATGATGGTTACTTGGGGCTTGATGGGTTAATAATGGGTTCTGTACTGATGATGTTTAATGGTGGTCTATGACGGTTAATGATGGTTAATGATGATAATTGGTTGTATAACAACGATGGTTTGATGATGGTTCATCATGGTTCATAGTGGTCAATATTCGTTGATAATGGACAATTGGTATGTAATGATGATGGTTTAGTGGTGGTTAATGACGGTTACTAATGATGGTTACTAATGATGGTTACCAATGGTGATTAATGATGGTTACTTGGGGCTTGGTGGTGGTTGGTGATTAATGGTGGTTAATGATGGTTACCAATGATGGTTATCCATGGTTGTAATGATTAGTATGCATCATACTAATTGTGTGTAATGGTTGGTAAACTAATGAGGCTTAACGATGATGAGTAATGGTTGAGAATGATGAAGAATGCTTAACAATGGTTAACAATGGTCGCTTCTGGTTAAGCATAGTGCCATGATAGCATTCATGGCTACGGTGTTGCATGATGCTTGTTGCTTATGAAAATGTTTGGGCAATGGGGGTTGTCATGGGTTGTCAATTGATATTACCATGAGGTTGATGATGGAAAATAGACAACAAAGTAATCAATGGGTAATAGCTATTGACAATGGCCAATCGTGCAGGTGTTTGGAAACATGTGCGCTCCACAAGAGTCATTTTTCATTTGGACGGCAACCATAACTAGGCGCGCCACCAGCAACGCTATGACTCAAGGTGCCCAGGGCATTCCAATAGGGGAGGTTGGGACACCAACTCAGTTGTATAGTGCAGGCAACTTCTGACAAAAGTGTCGCCCAGCAAACTGATGATATGGCTGTGGGTCAAAACCCCGTACCCCTGGTTCCCTATCATTAACCATTGGTTTCCTTGTTATTGTTGGTTATCAAACCCTATTATTGGTTGGTTAATATTGACCCATGGCCATATGCAAAGCCCTCAAAAAATGAATGGCTGGCAACCAGCTGATGTTCGGATGCGCTGGATGAAGCCAAGATTTGGCATGAAGCCATCGGGAATTTCAGGTGTCAACACATGCAATCGGTGGCAGATGATGGGTGTCCCCGTACGGCACTGGGGAGGTCCTTGGTCAGCGGCACCCAGTTCTCCAGCAGAGCTATCCCGGCCATGATGTTTGCTAGGCATTGTGCTGTTTTATGGCCAGTTCATTATGACTGATAAAAGAAAGGTGAATTCGTTCAAAATACAAATCTGTGAACTATCATGACCATACATCTTTGCCTTATCTATGTTAAGATGGTGATGATTATAATCCAAATCATTTTTATGGTGCTACGACTCTGTGTCAATCATGATGGTAGAGAACGGCTCATCCCTCGGTAGTGAGGGAAACATTCAGGGCGAATCAAGAAAATACTACGCCTGGAGGAATAGCCTCGTCATCCCACAATTCCACCGGCAACTGCAGGATAGATGGAACTGCAATTGATTAGAAGCGACCTCAAACCTTCTACCCCAACTGGTCCTCTGAGGAGCCAGTATAATGGGGACAGTGGGACATCCAGGACTTCCGCTCACCGGATGTATTTGGATGAAATATTCCCGCTGCAAAATGATTGATTCAGCGGATGTGTTAGCAAGTTTGGACCTGAAGTTCGCCCACTTCTTCCCCAAGATACGATTCATTTCAGCATCCATGGTTCATGTGCCGATCCTGAAGCATCGACTCCTCAATTGTTGTTGATAGCAATGATTGTTGATTCTAAACCACCAGAGCTCTACCATGAGTGCTCTACCATTATTGACCATTCTCAATTATCAGGCATTGTTAGCGAGTCAAGGGATAGCTTAGCAGTTCCTATCAGGTACATCTATTTATATAGTTGGTCATGTTAATTCTGGTGACTATTGATCACCATCACCCATGGTAGCTTAAAGTTACTGAATAATAGTAAAGGATTGTTGATCGTCATTCACCATCAAACACTTTTGTAATGTTCCCACTGCCACCCATTGCCATATTCTTTAGAGCAAAGAAACCTTACTGTTCTAAGGCATCATTCTAAAGCATCATCAACCCTGTTTCTTTGGAGATTATAGATGTACAGAAACCTTATCGTTCCAAAGTCACTCATCCTCCTATGGTTTTTCAGCATCATCAACCTGGTTGGCTCATGCCCCCCTAGGGCCCGCCATGGTCCCCTGGTTGGCTCATGGCCTCCTAGCTGCGCGCTGGTCGTTGCTTATGCGGCGCCACTGCCCCGTCGCCTGTCTCCCTTCGAGGTCGTGGATGGTGAAGTCATAGTCGAAGTCCGCGGCCTTCCAACCAGGGAAGCCATACCCAATGGTTGGAAGCGAAGGGTTGAGAACTCATGGGTGATGGCCAAGGGTTCAGATCTCATTGGTGATGGCCAAGGGTTGAGATCTCATGGGTGATGGCCAAGGGTTGGTAAGGAATGGGTGGTGGCTAACGGTTGGTTAGGAATAGGTGATGGAGTGATGGATATGTGATATGACAAATGTCCGTCAATTACAAGAACAATAATAGTATCCTAAGAAATGACCATGATATCATATGTAATGGTAAACAATCACAAAAGGTTGGTGAGTGACGATCTTGTTGAAGGTTTTACGAATGTCCACCCATGTCCATCAATAAGAATAACAATTGGTTCCTGAGCATCCAATTTATCCATGGCAATCAACCATCATCCAAAGCTAAGAATAGTCGCGTCATATCACCTTGGAATTTTGATGGGATCAATTTAATACAATGCAAGAAACATGTGAACTATCATATGCTAGTATTACTATGAACCACGAGAGTTGCAATACAATACATATACCGATTTACAATACAATACAATACAATACAATACAATACAATACAATACAATACAATACAATACAATGCAAGTCTTACTATAGACCACTAGAGTAAATTGTTACATGCTCACTATTATACAATCGTGTCATATGATACTATAGACGCTAGCATATGGTGATTCTACCTCCATTTTTCATGATTCCAGGATGATGTAGTCGTTGAGAAAGAATTGTGATGTTGTATGAGAATCTTTACTGCTGGCCATACTTAAGAAGTGATACAAAGCTATGTTTCCAAGCATTCGTTGTGGTCATGAAAGATCGCCCGTTGCTGTAGTGACTATATTCATTATTGGTAGTGCATAGCCACCAATCTGTTTGTTACAGCTATCACTGCAACATGGCTATTTGCTATCGGATCGACAAATACAGGGCAGGCTCGAGATCATGAATGGTTGAGCATGGATTGTGGTGGATTCAGATAATAACCTGGCTATGGATTGTGAAATGTAGTTTGTTGTCAATGTTTGCAATTGATGTCTTTGATGAGATATCAAACGAACCTTTCTGTGAGCAGTATCCCGCGACCAGCCTAGCTTTCACGTACACGATAACTTCAACATTCAAAACACCAACGTCTAAACACAAACACGGTAAAAGGATTCAATCCAATGCCATGAACATCATTGTTCACATGGTGAATAGTGAACGGCACTTGATAGCCACCAAACATAGATGTTATCTCGCCACATTCAAGGCGGATGTGAATATGACCAGTGCTGGGTTCACAGATGGAATTGGAAATATTAGGTACGTCACGAACGCGGAGTACACAGGTGGTAACACTACCAACGACCAACGACTGCCACCATATCGACGGCACAAAGCAACAACTAATGTGATACCATCCCTTGTTACTAAGGCCCTTGTTGATCAGCAAAAACAATAAGATCATCATCACCACCACCATCACCACCACCGGAGGTCTTCCCCTTCCACCCGTCCGCCGCCTCGGCTCGTCCCGAAGCCACCTGGTTGAAGCAGCCATGCAACGGTCCAAGGTTTATCCAACCAATATATGGCTAGGGGTCAATATTAACCAACCAAAAACGGTGGATATTCGCCAACAGAAAAAGTGGGAAAACAATGGTTAATGATAGGGGAACACACAGCCATATGGTGAGGGTTGATGGTTGATGGTTGCTCATGACATGAGGCTTGATGGATGATGGTGGCTGAGGGTGGCTGAGGATTGATGCTTCATGGTGGCTCATGAGTGGAGAAACTTTTGGTTACATCCTGATTAGCAATGTTCAGCAAAATCATTCCGTCCGACCAGTTGGCCCGTTAGGGTAAGCTTGAAACTAGACCATGACGAAACAGGTTCTCCCACCCCTGGGTGAATGAATTGGAAGCTACAGCACCATTTTTTCCAAAGCGATATGCAGCTGGGCCACATGTCAAACCAAAGACCTGATATGTACCATATGTCTCTTATTTCAGTGAGGGGGGAAGTAGCGGAAGATACCACACCAGTAGGAAACCATTACCTGTGGGAGATGCAAACATCGATTGTTCAATCCATTCAATAGTGTGGTTGATGATTCAAATGATTCATTTGTAGTCATTGATTATTGGTACAAATACATTAATGCTTGCGGGTGATGCATTGATTCTTTCTGTTGGTCATGATTGGTGGACGTTCAATCTCCACTGATATGGTGAGCCAATACAATTAGTGATTTAGTAGGAATAAGTGATGACAACAAATATGTCTTGCTGGCAGTTTAGCTAGGTGAATATTTAAGAAGTAGGGCTACTTACTGCTTATTTAACACGGTTTATAGCCACACAACATGCCTGGTTGATTGATTATTGAGGCCCAACTCGAGGATTCTTCCTCGGCTCGCCAGCTTGACCCCACACGAAGCATCAAACTAGGCCCGCTCTTGCAGGGTCAGTCAGTGAGTCTGTCGATTTTGGTTAAAAATGCTTAGTCATGGTTAATGATGGTTGATAATGGTTAATAATGGTTAATAACGGTTGATCGGTTCCAGGAACCTTCAATGACGAATTTGGTCATTTTTGTTGCATCCCTTACAGGGTCACTATTTCTCAATTCTGAGGTTACAGCAATCTGCGATGTTCCCTTACTTCCTTAGCACATTCCCATGGTCTACCGGAGAGTGTCTTGCCGGGGAGTTTGACTCAGCAATTGCCCTCATTAAACAAATCCCACTAACTTTTAGTGGTGGGGCCCCAGTATTTCATATGTTTGTGGGTCAAAATCCTGTACCCCTGTTTACCCCTTACCATTCACATCCCATAAATCAACAAATAAGTTGAGTTGTTGGGATGTGTACCCAACCAATTTTGGGATTATTGGTAACAACCCATTGCTATGTAGTAGGTATATTCCCCTTTGTTGTATTGTTTATCATCACTTATTACACTAACAATAGAATGTAATGTCGACCATCACGAACCATTGGTCATGCTTATTGAACATGGCCTATCAACTTACAATATGTTACTGACATTCGCTAATTAACCGTAGTTCACTACTAATTCCACTAAGGGTACATATTCCACTCATCACTTATGGCAATGGGTCAAAACCCTGTACCCCTGGTCCCCCCACTATAAACCATCGTTTTCCCTCTGAATTTGTTGGTCATTATCGCCCATTATTAGTTGGTTGATATTGACCCATAGCCTACTAATTCCACTCATCACTTATTCTACTAACGCGAATGTCTTCCCAGGATTAATAAATCCTTGGTGGATTGATTGGGGGGGTTACCATTTTAATGGAAAACAAAGGCTTTTAGGGGATACCCCCTATTAATCAACCTGGGGTTTACTAATCCTGGGTAAACGTTACTAATTAACCCCTATAACCATATATACATATATATATATATAATACATATAAATATATATATATGGTATGTCTCCGTTATTGTTGGTTGTTATCCCCCTATTATAGCCTATTAATTCCCCTCATCACTTATTCCACACAGGCTACTACCCATTGGTCATGGCTTCGGGTCAGCCTTCCTCACACCACGTCTTCGCCACCAGCTGCGGTTGCACCTCTCTCCGGTTGGGCGACGGAGGCCCACCTGGCTCCCGAACAAATCCACCCAGGGAAAAGCAGAGCTGCTTGGTGGTTGAACCACTTCCTATCATTAGTGGTTCATAGTTGTCAATAGTGGTTCATAGAGTGATTATAGTGGCCAATCATGATCATTCACCGGTTGGTGGTTGAACCACCCCTAGGAAAAATATTAGTGTAACCAACCATTTGTTAAAAAACTACTAGGGAAGATAAAAAATGTTTGAAACCAGCAACCAAATAGAATCTCAGCTATTTGGTGGTTTCTCAAAGTACGGGTACCCCAAATCATCCCATATGAATCATTTATAGTACTAAACCCATCAGGTTTGGGGTACCCCTATTTTAAGAAACCCCATTGCTAGGGAGAACATCTGTTGACATGGATAACTGTAGGGACTTCTCCGAACTTGTGGAATTTGTACGGTATTCCTAAGACCAGCAGGGAATTGTTGGCGATGATACTGAAATCATAAAAGTGACGGGACAACACCAACCTGCTATCTTTGCTTCGGAAAACCCCTGAGGAGTTTCTACAGAAACCCTCTGATGAGCGCGGGCAAAGAACGGTTTTCTGGAGATTCTTGCAAACTAACGAGGGTAATCAAACAGATCCGATTTTGAGCACAAGGCAAACCTCGCAAAGGCTCTTAGTGATTGCTAGGTCCCACCTAGCATCACGTACTTCCTCCGTAGTAACTACTAGGAGGCGTTTACCAGCAAAATCATGCTGGAGATTGTTCATTCTACCAACGCTTAGATGATTGAGCGGATATGCACAGCCCTGACCAGACTGCGGAAAGATCTTCCCTACAATTTGCGAATATGATTATAAAGTATTAACCTTTATTTGGGAGAACAAAACAGTGGTAGTGAAATTGATTAACAAGCTGCTTCCACATGTATCTTTTAGCAGCAAGTGTCCTGTTGGTCTCCGAAATTTCACTAGCACACGCTCGGGAACCTTAGCAATCAGTCAGATACCACTACTTCCAAGACGTCAATAATCTACAATTGCGGCACTTTTGCACTTAGAGGTAGCTAATGATTACCACCATGAATCTCTTGCCAACCAGAATGCTTTTAAATAAACATGTTCGCCCGAGCCTTAGGGTTTGCCCCGCATGAGTCTGAGAACATTTCCCAAGGCTCAAATTCCTGCACAGGGCCATTGTTTTTTGACTTCTGAGTTATAAAACCCTAAACCTCAAACCCTAAAACCCTAAACCAAAACCCGAAAACCCTAAAACCAAAACCCTAAAACCCTAAAACCAAACCCTAAAACCCTAAAACCCTAAACCATAAATCACTGCGTATAGCCAGTGTTTTCGCATCTTGTCCAAGCCGTCTCGACCTTGTACAACATGCTCCATTGCAGTGGCGCTTTATGTGGTGGGGCGAACGTTAAGGCTGGAGGGAACATGTTTAACCATGATTATCCTCAATATTGCGGCTCCCAACATGTTGTTGAAAACCAATCTGTCAACCGTTGATTCACTGTAGTACAACTGGCATAAACCACTATCATTGATGGGTTCATGACCGTGTCAATCTTTGATCAACCATTGAGTAAGCAAATCAAGCATTGATTAACCGTGACAAATAATACCATCATGGTTTCACCCAGAGCTACCTCCCCATCGACTGGTTAAGCTTCAGTTTTCTCCCGCCCTTCGGCCACCCTTGGGCGGTTTCAGCCAGGGGAAGGTGAGGAAGAGATCGATGGTTTCGCTGCCTGCTGGGATCTGGTCACCCCGGGTCACCAATGTATCGACGCTTTATGGTTGACATGTGCACAAGAAAGCTCAACTACTCAATTGGTGCATCAATTCTCACCTCAATTCTGCACAACAATCGGCGCATAAATATGATATATATATATATATATATGTATAAATACACAGTACATATTATAGAGAGAAAGCGAGATTGATCAATACAATATGATACATCTATATATCTTTTTCTTTATTTATCTATTCATCTATTCATTGATCTATCTATCTTTCTATTGATTCATCTATTTATTGTTTCATTCATTTATTCAGTCATTTACATTTCTTTACTGTGTATACAAAATATACACAAAATATCTCTCCATGTATTTACCCCGGTGAAGTAACGGCCCCTCCCAGCTCCTTGCGTCCATTCCTCCTCCGAAGCGTACGGCACGGCATCTTGCACTGGCCACCATTGACCCACCTGCACCGGTGGAGAGCAGCAATCACCCAGGGATGGTATGGCAATGAAAATGTTGCTCTCAGGGATCCTGTACATCTATCAAAATGTAGATGTATGTTAATATCTCTGAGTGCATACATATATTTATATATACAGACTGACTAGATGTACATAGATGTAAAAGCATTTCAATAGATTCATATCGTATCTGTTCGAAAACGGCTTGGTCATGTATTGTCAACTCTTGGCTCAAGTATGTACCAGTTTGACTTGGAGGCTACAAGTATCTCATGTCATACTTGTTTAAGAAGATATTCTAACTCTAACTGTGATTTCCCCCATTGGAGCGACAAAGTTGGTGTATGCAAACATGATGGATGGTTGCACATTGGGATACCAAATAGTAATTGAGGGGATGAGCATAAGGCAGCAACAACAAGAGGCACAGTTGAATAACTGTTCAAAATTCATTGGTTTTCCCACCGGACAGTGAGTATACATACTATTCATCGTCATTTAGCATGATGGAGCATCGACCACATCCAAGACACCTCGGGTATGACCGTCAATGGCGGCCGAGCACAGACAGCCATGGCGGTCGATAACAGCAAAGATTGGTTGAGGTTGGATTTCAACAATGATTTTAAATGACCTGTCGTGATGGTTAATGACGGTTTATGAAGGTTGGTGATGATTCATGATAAATAGATAGTGCCGGATGCTTAGGGATTGCAATCATGGTTGATGACAACCAATCCATTGAAAGAACATATGTACACACTACATAGTTGTGGTTCACAAGGGATGATGACGGTGAACCACAAGATGGAGTTGATTTGAGGGTGAATGTTGTTCGTGCTTTCTGATTGAACTGATGTAGGTGGAATGCGAGCGACTTACTTGAGCTATCCGGTACCCAGTGCATCGATCGGTCAATGGAGATCTTTGTTGAAACTTAGCAAAATGGGATAGTATAGCATGTTCACACTTCATTCTATGGCGTTTCGAAGGGAATCAGGATACAATACAGGTGTACACGCAGTTTTGTGTAGAGGGCTTTACGGCTCATTCATGTTCGAAATGCTTTCCCATCAAACCATCTGAATCTTTGAGTCCCTAGGCTGCTACCTACAGCTTCAGTGACAAAGGATTGGCCAATTGCGCGAGCGGGCAGATTGGTGTCAGGAACAATGGTTTGCTGCAAAGTTCGGCATCAACCGCTGACGTAAGGTCGTACGATCAAACAATTGAGCGTTCATCTTGCATTCATGCAATACAACAATCAAGATCGACAATAGACGTCAACAAATCATCTACATGAATCATAATTGCAGAAGTGTCACTTCTACGTACGTTTGATATACACTAAGATGAAAACCCGGGCTGAATTTGCTTCACCGCTTTCTAGGTGCCAAAGGCTCATGGACAATGGGGATAAAGCAACGCAATCGAACCATGTTTGTGACGCCAATAGATGTTCAACAGCCTGTGACCGTTTGGATTGGTTACAACCGGTTGATGAAGGAAATGCCAAACTTGTCTGAGATCCTGCAAAAAATGGTACCCACACCCTACCCACTGGTGCCCACAGTTCTTCCGTTAACACGCAAGTGTTAAAATCCGCCAGTGCTTTCCCTTGAAGCGGGTGGCTGAAGCAGGCTTTCCATGTCACAGCTTCTGCTGTTCGAGTGATCCTTGGACTAACACTTAATCAAGACTTAACTCCGTTTACTTATTTCCCTCATCTTGACAACAGGTCAGGTACCTTTGCTACATGCTCCAACTAATTTGGACGGATACCCAAAGCATTGGTTATTCCTGCCAATGTTTGACGCTTCATCCAAATTGTTGTAGCTTTCATAGTTGCAAAAGGTCCGCAACATGGTCATGCTGCGCTCCAGTCCCTATCATGGAGCAGCGTTCAAATCTCCAATATGATCCACTGACACTACTTCATCCAGCAGATTTCTCAGTCTATGGATGATTACATGCCAGTTCCAAACTTGATCTGTGGCATCCTTGAACAACTCACCCAGTGCTTTCGCCGCCGACTCGATTCCACACACTGAGGAATCCTAGTCTAGAAATGCAGCTTGCTGGAAACTGGGAAGACATTGGAAAACCATACAGAAGCATGACATTTACAGCACCATCCAATGTCAAACCCACAACCGATCTTCAAAATACCAGCGATCTCATCACCTGCGAAGACGCGCGTGGCGAGCTCGGGTCCTGCAAGGCCTCCTTGGCCACGATGACTTGTCGAGCTAAGGCTTCTTGCAAAACGTTCAGCGACAGGTGATCCGACGGCACCTGAGCAGCGCAGGGGGTGTGACCGGACAACTCGGATACATCCAATCTGTATCCAGGGGATGCCAACAGATGGGAAACGTAACTAGCAACATATATCCAAATGTACTTGTGTTTGTGTCTACATGTTCCTGGGTACAAATATCTACAATATCTATATCTATGTCTACATCTATCTATATTGATGTATATATATATATATATGTATATATATATATATATATATATAAAGATATTCATGTGTGTGTGTGCACAGATGTGTATAGATGTCTATGTGCTGCTGTTGGCTACATGACGACCCTTGTTGATTCCGACCACATCGCCGAGACTGAGTCTGCTTGTGGTTCTATCTTGGTCAAATGGATGAACCCACCACAACCATGGGCAGCACCGAAGCAGCAACATGTGAATCAAATCAGCAACCAGGATCAGAAAGATAGGCATCTTATAACCATCAATATGATCCTGGTTAATGATGTGTATCTATCTGGACGGTTATGTCATGAGTCAAAAGTCAATTGTTATTGATCAATGTACAGTACATGCATTAAAATGGTATATGGATCAAGTACATGCAGGTCTCTGATCACTGACTGGCTTGTCTTGAGTCAAAAGTCAATTCGAAGCAGCTGGCTGACGCCAAGATCGTAAACCGTAAACTTGATCTCAGAATAGCAGTCGCCAGCTGCACATCGGGGGGAACATTCATGGCTGACCACGGATTAGAACAATTGATTGGTTCACCATGAATATCCATGAATCATAGATAGTGGCTTCTCAAGTCATAGGGGTACCCCCAAAAAGATATTTCATTAACGAATTATAGTCATAAACATAAACCACCCAATTTTGGGGTCCCCTATCTTATGAAACCACCAGATAGGTTCACCGCACTAAGTTGAGAAGGATTAAGAATGCTGAACCATCAACCTGTAGCCAGGGCAGGGCGATCACATTCGACCCTACCGAAGATTCACATGTGATCCACATGAGGTCACACACAAAGCCCGTGCCCATAGCAAAGGATGGTGTTATGGTAGAGAACAGGGGAGAACAAGAGGCAGCTCCGGTCAGTGAAGATTTGTCCAAGCCCGTGTTTCGACTTAAGCCTGGTCTTGCCCAGCATCCACAGTAGACTAGACCTGTGTGGTGTACCAAAAATCATCAATCCCTTCCTGAACCGCCTGGGGACCCATTGTTCCTCAGGGCAAATCATGTGGAGCACAACCAACCCAACCAACCCAACCGACCGAACCAAACCTTTCGGGCCCCCCGGTGGAGAATCGGCAACCTATACACAGTGGAGGCCGCTCGGCCTTGTCCTGGTAGTAGTTCACCACTGCCGAAACATCTCGCATGGTGATGTTGGCAGCCTCACGCGGGAAGGCAACGGTGTCAGGCAACGGTGTCGTATCCAACCGGTCACAGCGGCGTCGTTGACTACCGCTGGTTGCTCCTGCGTGACTGTTTCTTTGCTGCTGGTCACTTGGTTGCTTGGTTGCTGGGTTGCTGGCTTGCTGGCTTGCTTGGTTGCTTGGGTAGTTGGTTGCTTGGTTGGTTGCGTGGATACTTGGTTGCTTGGTTGCGTTGTCAGTTGGAGGTGCTTGGTTGTTGGTTGACTGTTGAATAGCTGGTTGTGGGCACCTATATCTTCCAATCAAAATAGTATATCTATTCTGTTCTTATTGTTGTCATCGTCATTGCTGTTGTTGTTTTTGTCATCATTGTCGAGCAAGCGCCGAACCACCAACCCCAAGTTGCAGCGCTCACCAGCGCTCACGCCAATATCTTCCATCATCAACTCCTAAACGTACAAACCATTGTGAACATCAACCATCATCCAACATCAACCATCAACCATCAACATCAATTAAGGTGAACCATTCTTACCTCAGCAACATCAACCATCCAACATCAACAGCACTCAGATCTGCAGTGCGACATTCGGCTGCGGAGCCAGGTCACTGGATCAGCTGAAAGCATCAACGTCAGGCCTTGGTTAATCCTTTTTATCAATCACATTACAGAACTCAACCCAAATGATTCTCAAGCCATTTGTCTAGGATGGCTAACAGCTATATAAACACATGGCAATGGGTGTACCCTGTGCTGTTCACATCCCTTGACCAGTCACTGGTCGAACTGTTGGGCTGTTCACCCCCTTTGTTCAACTCTTGACCCACAAAAAAGCTCAACCCAAATGATTCTGAACCCATTTGCCCATATTTCTGATGGAGTTTAGGGCTTTATAAACACATGGATCATGAACAAATCCACCATGTCAAGCCATGAAGTGCCAAGCCTGTGCATCCACCAGCCCCGCCACAAGTGTGGCTTCGCGCTCGATGTTGACCCACCTACGCGGCGAGGCGAACGCAAACGCGAACGCGGACGGCGCAACGGTCACGGCGCAAAGGCGTGACGCGCCTTTGGCGCTTAGGCTGAGAATGGGGTGATGGAACATCGACCAGATGGTGAACATCAACCATTTGGATGTTTATGACTGTTGATGGGTTCTGATGATGCTCATGACACTGCTTTAGCTTCATTGGTCTTAACTGATGTTCATGACTTAACAAATTGTGACCATTGTTGCGTATGACTTAATGACACTTTCTTGTCTTCTTTGGTCATTGAAGCACTTGCAGTGCTTCTTCAGTGCAGTGCTTCTTTAAGCCAGGTTCACAAAATGTGTTTCCCAATGAAATCCCACCAAATCCCAACAAAACCTAAAATTGCCTAAACAAATCCCATTTGAACCTAAAGTTTTCCCAAATCATTCCCAAATCATTCCCATTTTTCCCAATTTTGGCCCCTCATTCCCACCTTAACCTAGAAAATGACCAACTGAACCTTAAAAAATCCCAGCTCACCTCACAATCTTGTGTTGCTCATGCTACCCCAGTTTCATGGGAATGTTTTGGGATCTGCTAGCCACAAGAATCTGCATGTTGAGCTGAAGAAACCCTCTTCTGAAGAGACACCCATGGTGCTTGCAAGATGTGGTCTTGCCAACCACCGACCAATTCGGAGCTCCTGCGCCATGCTCATGTCAACATCCAGTTCCAAATTAGCGAAGCACCAAAGCTAATGATTCTTGATCAGGGTGGCCGATTCACCATCGAAATCACCAGCATTAGTCCTAGTGGATTATGCTTGATCATGGCTAATGCTGAGTGATCATGATCGAATCCACTTGGACACCCACAATCCTCCCATGGTCATTGACCCTATTCACAACTTCTCATGGCTAGTCATCGCTCCGGACCATGGCAACCCCCACCAGCCATGTCCTCATCCCTGGGACCAGGCAGGTCCAACCCCCTGAGGCATCACCCCTTGGAGCGACGGCCGACGGCACCTGAAGCTCTTCAGCCGCCGTACGAAGTTCAGCGCGATGGACATCATGGGCTTCGCGGGGGCCAACTCTAAGATCTCCTGGTGACGGGAAGCCGCTGTGCAGGTCCTGTTAAGGGCGTGTGGGAGATGAAGTAATGGCTGGTTTAGTGGTCAGACTCATGGTCAACGAATGGCTAACTAATGGGCAACTAATGGTTGACGAATGGTAAATGTTCGTTTACTTTTGTGGAATTAAGCGCTAGTTGAGTGGGGTAAGCTCATGGCTAACAATAGTTTATATTGGCCATCCTTCACTGCGTGGAGGTTCGTGGCTGCATCCCAAAAAAATGCGCAAGTTGATTAGAAGCCATCATCCCAAAGTAGTACAGTTAAAAATTGAACATATTTGAAACCGCCAACCATTTGTGGTTGGACTTGTTGTTGCTGGTGCCGTTTCTTTACCTGTTGGGGCAAGTGTGACTTAGTGCTGGATCCTGTAACCTGGGTGGTACTGTAACGTCAGGCAGAATATGCTGAGTTTTTTTCTCATACAGTATTGAATGGCAATAGTATCCACTGTTCATAATACAAGAGGATCCATCCTGTGCATGGTTGGACTGTTGCCAAAGACATGTTCTAGGTGTTTTTCAGCAGCGAGCATTGGTGAGCCCAGTTTTCAACAAATTGCAGTTTGGTTGCAACGCATCGCCAAGAAGAGGGAACTGAGTGGCGGTTACTCATTCACCACATACTTGGAGTAACCTTCTTTGATATCCAGGTAACCACTTGAGTCACTTGATGTCTGCAAAATCAAAGCCAACATGTCATTTAAGAATTGCGGTCTGTCTAAGGATCAGATTCATCAAAGCCGCAAGCTATTGTGGTGCTTCTGCGCACCAACCTGCGGGTCCCACCAGGGCCCCCCACCGGATCCACGTTGTCCCCAGAGCCCACGCCACCGAAGCTGCGCAGGAAGGCTCTGCGGCGAACGAAGGCCTGGAGAAACAGCTGGAAAGGTCATGGGTTGGGATGAGGGGGGTTTGGAGGGATGTTGGGATGAGAACAAGCTGGAATTGATAGGTGAAGCGCCGCTTTTCGTAGAGGTTCAGAGGGTTTTGAGAAGGGAAACTGACCAGTGACAGTGGTTGGGATGCGTTTGGGGGGTTGTGGTTGGGATACTGGTTAACAGGCGGCAATGGTCAGTATGGAAGTGTAATTTATCAAGTAGGTTTTGTATGGGCTCATCCATACAAAAAGGCCTCTGGATTGGTTGTTGTTTGATGTTGTTTGGAGATGATACGGTTAATGTCTGTCATAGCTATGGAGCATCGATGGACGAACCGTTGAGATTGCATTAGCCCATTTATCATAAGACTGAGTTTTTGTCTGTCATAGTTATACAAACCACATTTGTTCGTGGTCTTCATAGCTGGCAAACCTCAAAAACATGGATTGACAAATCGTTGCGTTTGACCCGTTCATTGTGACACTCTTATGGGTTTACATATCTCAATGTTTGTGGGGTTCGTGTTTATGCAAAGGCACTCATGATTTCTTATCGTAGTTTGCATGCTCACGCATGTATGTAAGAAGGTCGATTGTTTTGTTGTTGAGGTTGATAATAGTAGCACATGCAAATCCCTTGCTATCATGGGAATGCAGCTACTATAGGAATAATATTTGCAATGTCTGTTCAACAACGACAAGGAAACATCTCCTTCTTGATAACATTCTCAATCATCCTTCCCAACCATCGCAACAACTACACCATGCTCATGCAGTACCAATCAAGCTCAAACACTAAGTTGTGATAACGACCATATTTGTTTACGATGGTTCACAGGGCTGCTGTTACGTCTAAGCTTCAATGGTCAATGGCGACGAGAAGGGGGTTACCAGTACCTGGGCTCCAAATCGCTGAAGATCCATGAATAAGTCACCACCTTAGATCACTAGTAACCATCATGAACCATCATTCAGTGACTTGCAGGTTAATGATGTCATTTGCTGCTAAATCAAGATACTGGTTCACTGGTTCACCACTGACCAACCTTAATCGTTGCTGTTTATTTACCCGTAAATGGTTTGGATGAGCAGGTCCCCTGGTTCACCAGTACCATCATATTGCTTTGACGGGCACAGCTGCTGCAGGGGGCCTTTTTTACTGCAGAGAGTAGCGTGGCGCTGAGATCAAATGTGGAGTCATCTGGGTAAGGTTTTACCAGTCGTGAGTAATGGCCATGAATGATTAACAATGTTTATGGATCAATAGTAGTTCACATTGATGAATGACGACCACTGTGGTTGATATTGATGATTGACTATTGATCACCTTAATCAACCATGGTTAATATCAATTATCAGATCACAAATGGGGTGCAAAATTGATTCACAACCAATGGTAGGAATTCTGGTACACCTTGGTGTTTGAATCATAAGTTGGGGTGCCTGGGGAGTACCACCTATCATGTATTTAAATCCATGCTTTATGTTCATGATTCATATCTATATAGATTATGTAGTTGGTACTGTATAGAAATGTATACGCAAAATCTGTATATAAATCCATATTATACATATACATACACCTGATGGTTTGTCAAGCATTCAAAACATCGCTGTCGCTGCAAATGGTCAACCAACCCTGGCAATATATGTCATAGCAAGCCGGCTGAAGGTCAACATGTCTCTACTGGTAGGTGAACATCTTCACAATTTGTCTGTTCTGTTCATGACGTTTCCCCGCAATGGTTGAAGCCAAGGAGGGGTGTCTGAATCACATGCTGCAGTGGTGCGCCGCGTGATTGGCTCAAATTAAGATATCGACTTCTCTTAATGACAACATTTTTCATTGATTTCATTCATTCTGTCAGTCAATCTCCTTACACTGCATACAATTTACTCTCTTGAGTTACGCTAGTTACGCCTCTGTGTGGTTGTGCGATCCCGAAGTTATACCACCTACAATGACCCCACAGTTTGATCCTGTGAAATTCCCAGGGCGCGTGAAACCGCGCAAGCGGTCTCCGAGGCATCATTCAATGGACGGATTTCAGTGGCATCAAATGGCCTTGGTTGTACCGTCGTGTACCACCACCGTTACGGAATCCGTCGTTGAGAAACCAAGAAATCTGGGAGTTGATGGGGGATGAGGCCCAGGCTCAACATCTTTGGAACAGTGCTTGGGATTGCTGCATGTCTTGAGCAACAAATTTTGGCAACTGGTGAGGTTCGACCACATCAACCAAGAAAACAAGTTGTGTGACTCGACGTTTCTAGCACTGTGTGGGCAGTTTGCCAAGCCATGACCGGCAGGCAAATGAGTTTGTCTCAAGTTTTGAATGCCCCTTCTCATTTCGCACTTATGTGCACCCTCCGAAGTTTCAGACTAGGAACGAAGATCGAACAATTGGATTTGTCATTGCATCAGCTGCAACATCAACAATCAACAGTGTCATATGTGGTGTCCTAATGCTCTTTTCACTGTTTTTTGCATCCATTTGCCGCGTTCAAACAAGAAAAGCGAGAAGAAACAAACGTAGATCTTCCCAGCTTCCACGCCGTGGTTGCTCAAATTACGGGAACCCCCAAATCATCCAACATTGACTAGCTATAGCAATAAACCAACCATTGTTGGGGCCCCCCATCTTAAGAAACCACCATGTGTCTTTGAAGCCCAACAGATCCCAACCTCCGCATGCGCTGAGCCACCCACTTTCTCGCAAGGACCACCTGTGCAAAGACATCTCTCAGATCCTACATTCTACTGGCTTGTGCTTGTTCTTGTGGTTGTCCTGGATTGAAAATCCGTGAGAAGTTTCAACATCAATTTTCTCACATCATCTGCTTTGTACCGATGACCCCCAATATGACCGGTTGTGACGGCTCATATCGGTTCTTCTAGATATAGATCAACTAAACTAAGTCAGAAGTGCCGCTTTGAAGAAGATTCCACTTGTTGATTGACACGTGATCCCATGTACTGTAATGATAGCTGAAGCTCCAAGTGGTCCAAGAGAAAAACACCTGCCATCGGAGTTTCTGCCTGTCGCAATCCATCTGCTACACCGGCATGACTTTTCGGCAATGAAGCTATATGCCGGTCGTGGTAGGTGGCTGTACTCAAAATGATATATATTTATATAGATATATATATATATAATTATATATACATGCCAGAAATCGCTGGTTTGCTTGTTGCATATCCATTTGTGTTGTGTTCCGCCATGCTACCATCACGTTATCCACTGCCATTACCGCAAACCGACACTGTGCAAAAAAACACCATTAATTGGTGATCCATTGGCTGTTGATTGCTTGTCCCAATGATAAGTGGACAATGATGTCCATTCTCCGCGCTCAACATTTTCCAGCGCTTATTCCTCAATTGCTGATGACCAACCCCGTGGGTTCCACCCGCAGCAGTATAACACAGCATGGCTTTGTCGATCGTGATTCCTCCCATTCAAAGCTGCAATCGCTTCCGGGGAAACCACATGAAACCACCCACTGAAGCTGGGGGTTACGCCATGGCTATGGACAAACCCATCACGTCGTCCATGATTGTTGATTTGTAAACCATCAATTCGGACTCTTGGATATCCAGCATTTACCCACTGCCGCCTGCCTATTCTCCCAGAGTGGACAAGAATGTCCATCCTCCATGCTACCTACAATTGACCATGAGTTCTCTACCTCCACTGATCATTGGTTGGACCCCCGCCCACAGCATGGGTTTGTCCATGGTGATTCCTCCGCTTCCCATCCTAAGCTATGCTTGTTCTAAGTAGAAACACAAGCCATTTTCCTTGGATATACTCCATGGTGGCTATGACCAAACCCTCGGTACGTCCGGCGATCCTTAGTTCAGCATGACTGACCATCATTCGCATCGTTAACCATTCATGGACGATCGCTAGCCATACTCGCCATCAACTGCCCAACTGATCAACCATCCACCAGCTCATCAACTGTCAACAGTCAGCCATCGCCAACTATCATGTCCCCAACCGGTCGCGTCCCCTTGCCTGTGTCCGACCTTGGCCCCCCTTGGGTCATCGCTGTTCACACTGCCTCGGGGAGGTGCTGTGCACGGCGGAAGTGCAAAATGGTAGGGCTAGTAGTGGTTGATGGTGGACTAAGGGCTGCTTGATGCTTGAGAATGCTTGGTGGATGCTTGTTGGCTAGTGGTTGATGCTGGCTCATGGTTGGTGAACTTGGCTAATAAAGAGGTTCATGATTAGCTTGGTCAGTAAAAAGTGGGTTTGGGCGAATGATGGTCGACAGTGGTGGATGCGGAGTCATCATTGGTTGCTGACAGCTAAGGGTTGATAGAGGTGACCCGATGTTCTGGCGCATGGACCAGACTCAGCTGGTCCATGGTGAGTCGTCCCGATACACCTTTGCTGTTGGATGATGATGATGATGATGATGATGATGATGATGATGAGGAGGAGGAGGAGGACGATGACGATGACGATGACGATGACGATGACGATAACGATGACGATGATGATGATGATGATGATGATGATGATGAGGAGGAGGAGGAGGACGATGACGATGACGATGACGATGACGATGACGATAACGATGACGATGATGATGATGATGATGATGATGATGATGAGGAGGAGGAGGAGGACGATGACGATGACGATGACGATGACGATGACGATAACGATGACGATGATGATGATGATGATGATGATGATGATGAGGAGGAGGAGGAGGACGATGACGATGACGATGACGATGACGATGACGATAACGATGACGATGATGATGATGATGATGATGATGATGATGATGGTGAAGATGGTGATGCTGATGATGCTGCTGATGATGATGATGATGCTGATGATGGTGAAGATGGTGAAGATGGTGATGATGATGCTGATGATGATGCTGATGATGATGATGATGGTGATGATGATGCTGATGATGATGCTGATGATGATGATGATGGTGATGGTGAAAATGGTGATGATGGTGATGATGATGATGATGATGATGATGATGATGATGATGCTGATGATGATGATGATGATGATGACGATGATGGTGAAGATGGTGATGATGATGATGCTGCTGCTGCTGATGATGATGATGATGATGATGATGATGATGATGATGATGATGATGATGATGATGATGATGTACAAACAGGTACAAACAGGATCATGATGTTTAATCAAAAACAAAGCCTGCAACAACCAACGAAAAGAAGCAAAGAAACAAATAAACACACAAACAAACAATCCTATAGTGCTTGACTCTACCTTGGGCAGGCTTTCACTGCACCACTTCACCCGGCACACATACACTTGGGATCACTTGGGCGGGTTCGCATGATGGCAGCCAAGGATGCTGCTATTTGGTCAGCCGTAAAATGTCCCGCGCACAGGGTGCATCAGAATCTCTTCATCGAAACATTCGGCGATAACCAAGAGTCCATCAGCTTCTGGCAACTGTCAGGATTGACAACCCATGGTCTGATCATGTTTGGTCCATGATTTTGATCCAACCATTTTCCTGAGCTTAATAAAGCAAATGATGAATCCCAATGGTTGATGACCAACAGCTCACCATTTCGTGGGTGGTTAACACTGGACACGGATGGTTCATCCACCAAGAATCTGTTTAAGCCCGAGGATTGGCAGCAGCTTGCTGGGATGTTCACCACCGCCATTTTTGGGCAATTTGAGAGCTGGACCTTGGAATCTGTGCTGTGCAGATTTGCTTACAGAAGTTGCCATATAATCAGATATCTATACGTAGGTCATTGCATATGAAGCAGGCAGGAGGCCACAGCCAACACAGACTTTGACACAGTTCATTTGATGACACCACGATACTGAGCCAACCTTGTCATTTTTCGCCCAGGATGCCGAAGTGTTAGTGTCTTCTTCGCCTTCGCATGGTTGACCGTAGTGTGGCCACCAATGTACGGCGAAGGGCTGCAGCGTTGTCGTTGTCAACTCCAGCCTCAATCAACGCCAACACAACTTCAAAGTAGCCATTCTCGGCTGCAATGAGCACCGGCGTTGCTCCTGTGTCGTTTCTCGCTCTGTTTGCATCAGCTCCAGCCTCAACCAACATGCGCACAACTCCAAGATGGCGATTCTCAGCTGCAGCAAATAAAGGTGTTTCTCCATCGTCGTTGGCTTGGTTAAGGTCAGCCCCTGCCTCAGACAACACACGTACAACTTCAATCTCACCATTGCGAGCTGCTATCAACAAAGGTGTGGCTCCGGCTTCACAATCAGTTTTGGCCGGGTTCAGGTCAGCACGGGCCTCTATCAATGCCCGGACAACTTGAACCTCTCCCGCGCCAGCTGCCGCCCACAAGGGTGTGGCTGCATCGGGTCCTCTGACCTGGTTCACGTCAGCTCCAGCCTCAATGAATGCCCGCACAATTTCAATGTGGCCACCCCAGGCTGCAATATGCAATGGCATGGATCCGTGGTCTGTCCTGGCCTGGTTCAAGTCAGCCCGGGCCTCAATCAATGCACCTACAACTTCAATCTGGCCCTCGCGAGCTGCCGCATATAAGGGCGTGCCTCCATGATCTGATTTGGCCAGGTTCCGGTCAGCCCCAGCTGTGATTAATGCTCGCACAACTTCGACCCAGCCGTCGCGAGCTGCCACGTATAAGGGCGTGGATCCATTGTCAGTTGTAGCCTGGTTCAGGTCAGCACCGGCTCCAATCAACAGCTCCACAACCGCAACATGGCCATTGCAGGTTGCCACGTACAACGGCGTTTGCCCTGTGTGAAGCATGGCACAGTTAACTTCAACTCCAGCTTCAAGCAGCAGACTAACACAGTCCAGGTGCCCATTGAAGGCTGCGCAGAGCAGTGGTGTCCAGCCTTCGTCTCCTTCGTCTGGGGCATCTTTTCTCGCACCTGCGTCAAGCAGCAGCTGCATGGGCTCAACACATCCATTGAAAGCGGCCCAGTGCAGTGGTGTCCAGTCATCTTCACCTGCAACGTTTGGATTGCGAGGCTCTTGGAGCAGCTTTTCTAGCACCTTGGAGTCGTTGTCGCTTGCTGCCACTATCATCTCTTGATCTTCTTGGGCGTCAGACGGCAAAAACTCCAACAGGACCAGCCGGATTTTGACTGGTTTGGGAGCAAAAACCTCATCATCTTTGATTTCCCATCCACCTTCACACAAGAACCTCTGCCGAAATCTGGCGACACCTACCTGAGCTGCGAGAAACTGCTTGATGTCTTTGGCAGTCTTGCCTTCATATTTGTCCACGATGGCGATTGCCTCACCTGACACTGCCGAGTACACCGAACACATTGGAGGCTCCGCCGTGTTTGCGGCAAGGACCTTGAAAATCAATCTCTCTGTGCATGTCTTGAGCAACAAATTCAACAAGCATTGCCATTGGATATTTTCAGCCACCAAGAGTAGGATTTATGTTCACATAAGCGACCGTATCACAATGTCCAGTGTGGTGTCAGGTTGTTCTTGCAATTCTGCTCCCTACATGCAAACCTGGTTGTTGGTTTCAATCCCTCAGAAAAATGTTTGTCAACCAAACATTTGCTAATAATTACTAGGGAAAATGAAGATGTTTGGAACCACCAGCCAGATACGGTCTGTGAAACTTTCGTTTCCAGAGCTCTTCGAAGCCGATTCGAAATCACACGGCCGTGTCAGCGGCCAAGACGCCGGAATCGCGACATCAGCGAGCTCGCGACATCATCCTGTGGCAGGAACCATGGGAAGAGCCGGGTTGTGCAACTGATCAGCTGGGAAAACCAGCAACTGATCTTCTGAGTCGTGGTTTGCCCTCGTTCGAGAGAGCCAGTGTAGCTGCTCCCCACTGTGGAATGTCAACCATTTAGCAAATGCGAAAGCGGACACAAGTAGTCTTTGTGTTCACTCAAAATGGATGACCTGTGAAAAAGCACAGCTCTGGTTTTACTCTCGGCTGGCTGGTAGGGGCCATTGCATTGGTGTAAGCTGGGTTGAAAGAAAACAGCATCTGATTTGCACCGGCTATGATTCCCTAAGATAATATCAGATCAACATCACACCAGCTGTTGCGAAAGCAAGAAACCATGGCATTTACGTGTGATCTAACCATTGTTGAATGGCAATCAACAAACTGATCTACAATCAGTTAGCGATCAGGTAACCATCAGTCTACTGGTTGTTCAAAGTCAATCATCATCAACTAAATCAATGCGTGTCAACTGTCAACCATCAGCCAGCCATGGACAACCATCCTTCTTCAACAGATGCGTTCGCAGAAACCGCGGATGCGTCGCACGTCCCCTGCATTGCGCCTCGCCCACTCTGGCACCGAAGTTGGGTCCATTGCTAAAGCTCTTCACGTGGCCAGCCTCAGGTGCTGAGATGGTAGTTGATGAAGGTTGATGAAGATGACATGGTCAATGGTGATCAATGGTGAATCAACGAGTGCTTACCTGGTTGATTAGAGCGGGTGGCGGATGATGGTGGTACTGATTCATCGTTACTGACAGCTAAGGGTTGATAGTGATTGCTGATAAAGGGCCCCATGATAGTGGAAGATGCGTCGTGGAGGTGAATGACCGTTGATCGGGGTTCATTACTGGTTTCGTTCCGGCTGCTGAATAAAATGAAGGAGTGAAGATGCTTGGGTGAAGCGTGGCTGGGAAAGATCCGGAAATAATTCGCGCCCGATGTTCACGCGCATGGGTGGTACTCAATTGGTCCAGCAACATGAAACCAGGACACAACGGCAACAGGCAACCGCGAACAGCGCGACAGCAGCCAACAGCAGGTTCCAAGGTTCCCGGAACCCGTGTCGGTTGAGAGTTTTCTCAGAAGATGGTGCCACCACCCCCTGCTTCTAGAGATTGAAACCCAAAAGCATCCTGCTGTTTGGAACAAATCTTTCCAACTGGAAAGTCAACAGAAAAATACGAAACCAACAGTATTTGGAAAGGAGTGGATTCTTGCCAGCGTTTGCAATGGGTTTATCAGATCAGGGAAATGAAATCGTTGCATGTATTCTTAGATGTCCTTCCATTGCGAGGGCAAGTCTGACAGCTCTACAATTTCCACCTTCAGAGAACTTCACGTGAAACATGGCATCCAACTACAAAAGTCACTGCCGAATGGAACCCGACTGCTTAAGAATGGCTCATGGTTCTGCATCACATCGACCAGTATCAACCAGTATCAACCAGCATACCGTGAAAGGACAGTCGTCAGATCAACTTTCATACCAAATCAACCAGTGACAACTGGCGATATTTGACTTTCGAAGCAAATCATGGACTTGCTAGGCACCAGGGATTGCTGAGAAACCCTCTGCAATGCTACACTGCCCTGCAGTCGAGTCGCAGAGATCCGCAAGTGACCCAAGCAGGCTCTTGCACCTCAGAAATGGCGATGCCAAATGTCAAGGTTTCCACAGCGGTTCGGCTCGTCCAAATGGTTCCCTGGTAGCTACCCACTGATCACAGCTGTTCGGGTGATCCACGACTGATCCAAGCTGTTTGGGGATCCAAAGTGCCCATGTTTCTAGCCCTCAATGTGTTCAACCAATATTATGACTTTTGGATCGTTGATGCTAGATTTCAGCTGACAAAAGCATTGACCCGGCTTGAAACTGCAACCTTCGGCGACAATGAGAACATATGCCCCAGCGATTGGCCCGCTCCCCCATGGGTACTCTGCTGTAGTGCCTGGTCCTGTTGAAAAATCCCACCACCCCTCACCACTCGAATACAAGATGGTTGGGTCGGTCACACTGGCACCATCCTGAGGTCGCCATGTAGACAGTTGGCGGCTCAGTCACGTGGCGGTTTCTCAAGTCATAGGGGACCCCCAGTTATCAGCCCATAGTGATCATTGCTCACCAATAAGCCAACCGTTTTGGCGGTCATGGCTGGAGAAACCCCCACATCCATCCCCAAATTCCTTGTGATGCCTCAGCAACACTCGGAGTTTCCATTAACTTCTCAGTCATCGCCACCGCTCCAGGTCTGACCTCGGTACCATGGGATTGCCCCCGGAGATCTGGTTGGTTCCCAGGAACCCGTGTTCACAATGACCATCAGCAAGAAGCACCGGTTGTTAACCATGAGTCATGAGTTAACATGAAGTCATGAGCAGAATTCACAGTGCTTGGTAAGGATTCATGGTATGAGTTGGAACCACCGCGAATCTTTACCAGCCACCATCAACCATCACCAAGTGTTGATCACTTTTTACATGGAAACCAACCAGTTGAGAACGCCTTCATTGATCGACAATTTCAATACCAAGGAGAACCAACGCTTCACTGGTTGAGATTTCTTGCCATTCGCGGAAGCTCGGGGTGTCCGGAAAAACGAACCTGAAGGAGCAAGCGTAACAGTCATACCAGGTTGTGAGGATGTTACGCTATGACTGTTGGTAACTGTTACAGTTGCCTGCTATGACATAGCAGGTTGTGAGAGTAACAGTCATATGCATGTCCACTTGTTGGTTTCTTCCAGATCCTGCATAGCGTTCTCAGACTCGTGACCACACGAGTCAACACTGCTTGTCATTAGAGACCTCCTCATGGATGACTTTGATGTTTCATTGATGTTGTTCCAACACAGCCTCCGGTGAATCCCTGATTTGATCAAAACCCGTCTGCTACTGGGACCCGTAGGTTGAAACACTTGGGGATGGAAGAGTCCCATAGAACATCGGTCACTATGCGGATCATGACACTCTTGAATTCTCAAAATGGACATTTTCAACAAGTACCAGAACAGGATCTTCAAAAGATACGAAAGCCAATTCATGTGCGGAGAAAAAGTTCGTTGAACAGGCCATGCAGATTTGGGAGTCGGTCAGATTTTGCGACATACGTGCACTGATCCACTAAGACTGGCCAGGCTGCAATCCGGCAGAACCATCTCTACAGAGTCCAACAATTTGCATCTATCGAAACAGTTTTCGGCGAAGTTGAAACTCCCAAAGAGCAAACCAAGCAGAATGATCCCGACAGCAAGATGGAACTGACCGTTGCTCAACTGGTTTCGGCTTGCTCCAATAAGGCGACAACGTCATCATGCCCCTGAAGGGCTGCAATGCCCAATGGCGTTGCATTTACATAACCCTCGCAGGTGGTCGCCTTGGTTTGGTCGGCACCAGCCTCAATCAAGAGCGAAACGATTTCGCCATGACCATTCTGAGCTGCGATGTATAAGGGTGTTGCTCCAGTAGCTGTTGTTGCTTTGTTGACGGCAACCCTAGCGCCGAGCAATAAGCGAACAACCTCAACATGGCCTCGCTCGCATGCGAGGTATGACGGTGTGACTCCAGAGTGAGGTACAGCATCGTCAATGTCAACTCTCGCCTGAAGCAAGACGCGAACAGCTTCAACACTGCCGCTTAGCGCTGCCACATGCAAATGGCTTTGGCTTGTCTGCGGCATTCCAGTGGTGCTTTTGGTTTGTCTGCTGTCAGCGCCAGCCTCGCGCAAGAGCCGTGCGATTTCAACTTGACTGTGCTTAGTTGCCACGAACAACGGGGTGGCTCCGTCCGCATTGACCAAGTTCACGTCAGCACCGGCCTCAGCCAACAACCGCACAACTTCAACGTGGCCATTCTGAGCTGTGACATGTAATGGTGTGGCTCCGCGCTCTGTTGTGGCCTGGTTCAAGTCAGCTCCTGCCTCAGTCAATACTCGAACAACTTCAACGCGACCATGTTGACTTGCCACAAACAGCGGTGTGGCTCCGTCTGTTTTGGCCAAGTTCAGGTCAGCCCCAGCTTCAGTCAATGCCTGCACAAGTTCAATTGGACCATGGTGAGCTGCAATAAACAACCCCGTGGCTCCATCGCATGTTGTGGCCAAGTTCAGGTCAGCCCCGGCCTCAATCAACGCCCGCGCAACTTCAACATGGCTTTTCTCACTTGCCGCCAACAATGGCGTGTATCCCTTGTCAGTTTCGGCCTGGTTCAGGTCAGCCCCGGCCTCAATCAATGCCTGGACAACTTCAACATGGCCTTGCCAAGCTGATGCAAGCAACGGCGTGGATCCATTGTCAGTTGTCGCCTGATTCACGTCAGTGACGGCCTCAATCAACAGCCGCACAACTTCGACATGGCCTTGCAAAGCTGCTGCATATAAGGGTGTGGCTCCACTGTCAGTTGTCGCCTGATTCACGTCAGTGACGGCCTCAATCAACAGCCGCACAACTTCGACATGGCCTTGCAAAGCTGCTGCATATAAGGGTGTGGCTCCACTGTCAGTTGTAGCCTGATTCACGTCAGCACCGGCCTCTATCAACGCCCTCGCAACTTCAACATGGCCTTGTTCACCTGCCGCAAACAATGGCGTGTATCCCTCGCCAGTTTCGTCGTGGTTCAGGTCAGCCCCGGCCTCAATCAATGCCTGGACAACTTCAACATGGCCTTGCCAAGCTGATTCAAACAACGGTGTGGATCCAGCATCAGTTGTAGCCTGATTCACGTCAGAGACGGCCTCAATCAACAGCCGCACAACTTCGACATGGCCTTGCCAAGCTGCTGCATATAAGGGTGTGGCTCCACTGTCAGTTGTAGCCTGATCCACGTCAGTGACGGCCCCAACCAACAACCGCACAACTTCGACATGGCCTTGCAAAGCAGCTGCATATAAGGGTGTGGCTCCACTGTCAGTTGTAGCCTGGTTCAGGTCAGCACCGGCTGCAATCAAGAGCTGCACAACAGCTACATGGCCATTGGAGGCTGCAAAGTGCAACGGCGTCTTGCCAAGGTCAAGCGTGGCCAAGTTCACTTCAACTCCAACTTCAAGCAGCAGACCAGCACCATCCAGGTGCCCATTGCAGGCTGCGCAAATCAAAGGTGTCCAACCTTCATCTCCTTCGTCTCGGGCATCCTTTGTGGCACCTGCTTCAAGCAGCAGCCGCATGGGTTCAACATGTCCATTGCAAGATGCATGATGCAGGGGTGTCCCTGCTTCGTCTGCAACGTTTGGATTGCGAGGCTTTTGGAGCAGCTGTTCAAGCACCTTGGAATCGTTGTCCCTTGCTGCCACTATCATTTTTTGATCTTCTTGGGCGTCAGGCGGAAAAAACTCCAACAGGACCAATTGGATTTTGACGAGTTCCAAAGTGAAAACCACATCATCCTCGATTTCGCGGCACCCATCCTCTGAGAAAAACCTCTGTCGAAATCTGGTGACACCTACCTGAGCTGCAATGATCTGCTTGGTTTCTTTAACGGTCTTGCCTTCATCTTCGTGCACAACTGCAAGCACCTCACCCGACACTGCCGAGAACACTGTGCACATGGTGGAACCGCACTTAGAGCTGGCCGGTATTTTGAGCAACACAGCTGTATTGGTGAAACATCCGATGGCCACACCAGCAGAAAAGGCTCAAAAGTCGAACGGTTTTCCTTGTGCAAATCCCCAATCTCAAAGAACCTTTTCGAAAATCTTCACTTTCAATCATGTTCGTGGAGACATTCATGAACCTCTGATTCTCCATCGGTTGTCAACCATTAGTTATTACCCATCGATGAAAAATGTGATTTGACCACCGAAGATAAATCCATGGTAGAACCCATGCTGCTCGTCCCCTCCCCCAGGAAGGCAAGACACCACCAGCAGCGCCGTCAACCAAGGCCTTCTGCTTGTAACAATTCCTGTGCCTCTGCGCGTCACAGGAGAAAGTCAGCAGTCAACTCTGAAAATGAACAAACAACAACCGTCAAAATGTATATGGCATACAATATGCATATGTATATACTTAGACACATATACATCTACAAATACGTAAATATATATTTATTTATTTACATCTATTCATAAGAATATATATATATATATATGATTCTGGCTTGCAGTAGGTTCATCACATATCGTAAGCCTGAAAAGAAATGAATAGGACTCACTTGCACTCTTGAACCATCCTGTCTATTCCTTAAAACAAATCCATCCACCTTCACAAACCAGGAATGATCCCTATGGAGTATATACCTTGTTTGTATGTTTGTCATCTGTATGATGCTGTTCCCATCTCTCCTTTTCCTGCTTACGATCGCATGGTCACGAAATTCTATCATCAAACTCTGTCAATGCACATGCAAGATCCCCATCTTTCAATTTCTCAGATGCGCCTCTAAACTAGCTTGCTTGAGCCACCTCAACATTCTTCACCACCCCGCACAGGCTCCATTCCAGTTCCCTCACCTTTTCATGAGTGCCAGCGGTGATCAACAACATGAACCACAAAATAGCAAAGGTCAACGACCATTTGTCACAACCATTGACTATTGACATCCACCTGAACTCCTTTGGGCTCACCCACCTGAACTGCGCTCACCTACTTGGATGTGCATCCAGTTGTTTACCATGATGGAACAGCAGGGAGTATCCAACACCAATGAGAACCATGGTCAGGTCATATCTCAGATCTTCTTGGATTCTTAGTTTACCCAAAACCCAATGATTTCCATGGTCATGAAAAGGTCAGGTCATTATTCATAACCATTTAATCAAGACCATTTAATGATACAACTTCATACAACCAATGGTCATGTCATGTCATACCAGCTGTATCTTCCCTAACGCTGGGGGCCCTACCGTCCCTGTGCCATCAGTAGTGACCCCCCAGCCCCGGTGCCTGGCTCCAGGTCTCCCATCCACCGGCTCCGCCCAGCAAGTTCGCGTCGAAGCGCACGCCCCCGCGGCGACCCAAGACCTGCAACCTTGGCAGCTGAGCGCGGTTCCACCGGTGGAACCAGCAGCTGAGCCATGCTTCGTAACGCTTAGTGGTGTACATCCATCAAGTCATTAAAGAAATAACACCTAAAACAAATCCTTTCTTTAGTAGTAAGGGTTAATAATGATTCATCTATTGGATTGAGATTGGTTACGACCAATAGTCGTACCTAACGGTAAGCAACCAATAGCAGAACAGAACGGTTCACAATGTATTTTTGACTTTGAGGCGGAATGCATTCGTTGCGTTGCCGAGCATCGGCAGGTGCGTATGCTCAACAAAATTTAATAGGCCAATGAATGATGTAACAACGAAAAATGAAGTGTGACTACCAACACAACCATGATGACGACATCAACACGACAACCGGGCACTAAGCTCCGGCAGGCACAAAGGCGGTTTGATGCCATGAAGCTTTCATGTCGCGCACTGTGGCGCCACTTCTGTGAAAATATTGCCACAAAATGTCACTAGCTCTGGCTCCAATGAGCAAATGTGGTCTGCAAGCAAAGCTATGGACAGGAATTGTGTAGCCTACATGGTGTAAGCCCCTTCCACGTGGTATCTTGGCAATGGGAAATTGAATATGTTTCAACATGTAATTCATGATTTGGGTCCATGTGCGACTCTGAAGATTAAGAGCTAAACTGCTCTCATCTGCTGCAATGCACTGCTCTCGCAATACCCATTTGTTTTTGGCAGAGTTGACTGGGACCAAACTATTACAGGAGCAAAGTCAATGTACAACTCAAGATAGCTAATGATGCCCTCACCAGACCATGTGAGTTGGTTCCACCATCTTATGAAATGTTGGGCAACGATCTCCCGACGGTTCACAATGTATGATAATAATGCTTAATCACTAGCTTAGTAATAGTAACCAATAGCTAATCAACCAATAGCTAATCAACCAATAGCTAATCAACCAATAGCTAATCAACCAATAGCTAATCAACCAATAGCTAATCAACCAATAGCATTGCCTACCCTTACTGGTTCATCCATAAATAGCTATAGGTAAGTGATCCGGTTGTACCTCTACGTTCATCAATTGCTATTAGCGCCAATGAGACGTTTGCTACTACAGTAGTAATACCTTTATAGCTATTGGTGAAACATGAGCAACACGCGATCAATGACTATGGAAGCAATTACTATGAATTAATGGTAACTACTATCAATAAGTCATAGTTCATAACGATCGTGATTGACAATTAGTTTGTCAATTGCTATTGGTAGTTTCTATGATCCTTATCATTTAATCACTCGGCCTTAACCAACATTATACTAGGACCTACTAGGAGTCAATCAATAACAATTGTCGTTGCAATCCACTGGTCAATGGCCAAGATGAAGCAGGGGTAGTGATTACATGGTCTTAGTAATCATAAGAAGGGCAATTCACGACATGGCCAATCAAAATGATCACAGGAGAGGCTGTATGTTGAGATTGCCGTCTGACAATGACAATCCCTGACCAAGTAGCATTAGCCTGCTCCTAATCAACCAGGACGGCTCGTAAAGTACACATCACCATGTACTTGTGTGGATGTCTAAAGTGAGAATCCACACAGAAACACGCATTAGAGACGACAAACTATTAGCAAATCCAATACAACTATATAGCTGTAGCTACAGTTTGATGACACTGCCAACAAGTCCGGAGCAAGACTATGCAATATGCATTGACGCCGAGATCATGAGTAAACATTTTCTTACAAAAAGGCAAACAAAATTCTGCAAACCATCGAAATCCATGAGCAAGAAGGAATCCAAACGCATAGATAACCTTTGGCACATGAAAAATTCAGTTCGTTCTTGCCCCGGAAAAAAAAAAAAAAAACTCCATAAACATCCATACTTCATGGTTTCAGGCCTACATGTTTTTGTGACTTTGAGGCGTCAACACAACTGGCGTGAGGTTGAACCCCTGAAGCGGCCGTTACATTCACCGGATGAAGGATGTCGCCTTTGTGAACCCTAGTGTGGGATGACAGCACAACACATCTTCCAATGGAGCATCCACATTTCCCATAGCTCCAAGAAGCTGAAAATGTTCTTTCGAAGCCATTTAGATCCATTTAGATCCATTTAGATCCATTTAGCTCATCTATTCCATATCTATACTCCCAACGGGTCATCATAGAGCTTCAGGTGGCCCTTGGTGAACCGCGCGTCCGAGGAGCAGCTTGGATTCGATCTGAAACCAGACCCGGTTCGGAGTGAAGCCATCGCCTTGGATCGTTTCGGCGAACTGCAACGACAGCGGGTCGCCCCTCACAACCGCCAGCAACGACGGGGCGTACTTACCACAGGGCACACCTTCGCAGCCCATCCAAGTGGTGAACAGAACCAACAAAGGCAACGACCAAGCGCAGCTGGGTACAAGCGAATAGCCTCACTGCCCTTTAGAACTGGTCAAACATTTCGCCCAAGAGCATGGGTTTCTAATGACTCCAAAAGAGCTTCGGAATTCCCTGGTGTTTCCTTCCAATCTGCAGTCAGTGCTTAAAAAAAGAGACAGATTGGCATCTCGGCGTCTCTGGTTGAGCGTGGGATTGCCATGGGTAGAGCCTAAACCCCGTAGGAGAAACACAGAAATATAGAACTGCGAAGCGAACAAGTAAGAGGGTTTGTCCAAAACGACATGGACCCCCAAGTCACTGTTGCGCTTTCCCTGTTGATCATGGAGTTAGCTTGGATGGTTAGTAGGAACCACCATGGCTATCGAAAAGTAGAATCTCTTGAATTCTGATAAGTCATTCCATACCACTTGGAGCTTCGATTCCCACAACCCAGACCAGTGGCGGACCGATCGACACAGAGTCACCAGTGCTGCCTTGTGCACCTCGAATGCCGCGGTCGTCCGAAATGGTCTCAATGCTTCTGTTGAGATTCTCAAGCTGTTTTGGGGTAGTTTTTTTATGAGGGTCTCCGATTAATAATGATCTCTAAAGCACGGCTTTCTTTGAAGGTTGGCACCACCCAGGATCCCAGGATTAAAAAGAATTGGCGACTCCTAGTTGCATGGTGGTCGAAGGTTTTCGCCATGACCTGGCAGTCCCGGAAGAAACCATTGGGGACACGCAAATTCCAAAACACGTAGCACGGACAATGCTGGAAATATGCCAGAGATCCTGGATGTAGGCAAGCGAAGATACCTGTTTTGTTGCCTTGTTGATGTTTATGTTCGTTTTCGAGCCCTGAAAACCTGGCTATTATCTTTCAATGAATCAAGGATTATCAACTGGTCATTATCTTTCAATAAATCTTTTACTGCTGCTTATTATCGTGTTTCTCTGGTGATTGTCACCTTTCACTGAAGCAATCAATCTGCTCCGGGCATTCTTGTGCTTAGATGGGTTGCCGACCATCAAGCACTGAGCATCAGAATCTCCCTATGAGAGATTGAGGTACCCCAAATTAGATTGGTCATGTGTACCCATACACAGGCACAAAGATACAAGAAAATGTTTGTTTAGTACTTTGTCTTATAAAAGCAATTGAACGTAATGTAGTGTCACGTTCAAAAGCAAAAATCACATTTAAAAAAACATACTCATATAGACAGTATTCATGTGCATCACATGTGCAACTCCTGGTGGTTGCTGGGTTAAGCATAGCTACACGCCAGCACCCGCCAAGAAACCCAGGGCCATAAAGTCTTTAGGCCTTGGTTCTGCTGTTCCAGCTGGTGGATAGGGAATATATACACGCGTATTTTCGTTGCTTCATGATGCTGAACAACCGCTACTTCTATATATACATAATGATACATATTTGCTTCATGATGTTGAATAACCAAAGGCTAATCGTGATGGCACAAAATGGCTTCTATATGTATATATATAAAACAATATACACATGTATCAAAAAAAAACTGTATCGGCTAGTAGTGGTTGATCCCAATGGCTTATGACCAATGGATCATCATTGTGAACCATGGGATTAGCTGCGACCTAAGTCGGCACTGACCTTTGCTGTGGATGTTGCCACCGTGCTCCTGACGTACTATCTGAGTCTCAAAAGAAGGGGTCCCCAAATCATCCAAGTCATTAACCATTTATAGTTTCTAGTAGTAAACCAGTAGACCTTCATTCTTATCCATTTTTGCTGTTCCCTATTTGAGAAAGCCCCATCTGGTTCTGCCTTCAAAGCAACAGCCTCATGATGTCTCAGAGTTCGAAGGGACATGAAGGGACCAGGTGAGGTGCTGAGATGGGCGAGATGTCTCTGTAATTCCAAGGTGTGTCCCAACGGCGTGTCAGTTCCAAGCCAGACCGTTGTGGTCTGGACTTTAATTCTCATGCCACAAACTTTACAACGCTACCTCCGGGTTCTTCGAAGATCAGAGACTCGCTGCACACAGAGGCAGTAGACTCTAGAGATCGAGAAGATTTCCAGGCGTGCAGCGTAGGTGGCCTGCATAAAACTAGGTAAGCCACCTGCACCTGGCAGGATCTTGCTTTCGATGATCCAGCCTTGAAATAGTTCGGATCGCATGTAGGGCATGTCAGTGCAGTTCATGACTTTGCCTGGACTTCCACTAGAAACTAATCTCAGCTTATGATATCCTATGCTCTTTCCGGATGTTGGCGCTGACTCCCACAAGGAGGTGATTTGTCACTCCTAAAACTAGTGCACCAAATTCAATTTCACAAAAGGAGAAGGCACACTTTCCTCTCACGATTTCAAAAAGCGTGTCCTCTCACAGTTGATGTCCTTGTTGACCGGAAGACGTCTCCTGGCAACTTCGCTACGCACGTGTTTCAACAGCTCCCCAACTAACGTGTTGTGCGAAACCCGCGAAACCCGCAGCGAAGCCGCCGTCGGTCCTTGAAGCTTCGGAGCCCAAGCATCGCCCAAGTACTTGCGCCCAGTCATGGCCCGTCGGCGGAAGGACCATGCCATGGGTATGTGAAAGCAGTCGACCATGCCATGATTCCAACATCTTCTGTTCGATGCTCCCTTTCAGCGTCGCAGTAGATATCTTCATCCTGGAAGAGATCGACCTCAAAGCAAACATTCAACGGCTTGACTACGATGAAATGTCCCGGACCACAGATTCAAGATCAGTGTCAGCCAAAATGTGTACCTGTATCTGAGCCATGTTTTCTCCACTCGCTCCCCGACTCTGGAACTGGCTGTATGCTGCGATCACATTCATCAAAGTTCTTCAACATCATGCCTTGCTCTGATCAGTGAGGTCTGTCTCAGTAGTGTTATTGAAGCTCTTTGCAGAAAGCTAGGTTGCTTACATGACTCCCAACGTGAATAAAGTTGTATTACTGAACCACCAAATCAATATGTAACTTTTCCACTCTTAGCACTTTTCCGAAGGAGTTGCCCTTTTTGAATCCTCAATACAGTCCAAAATAGACCAATCGACATGAATCCCAGTGCAAATTCTTGGGATGCTCCCGAGCACACACGGATCAGAACAAAACAGCATACGATATCCCATTGTATATACCTACGCTATACCGCTATACCCAAACCTACTGTCAATGAAGAAACCAAGCAGAGAGGTCAATGGGAAGCTGGGGGAGAGCTGAGCAGTGTTTCCATTGGCGTTGTCGATCACAGACTAGCGTGTTGCCGTTCTAAAAAAAAACCCTCTCATCTACTCCCAGAATCAACGGAGTACTTGAAATACGCAGCACATAAATGTTCACACGCAGTTTGAAACTAGAAATCACATGGAATGAGAGCTTCGCATCGATTTATGAAGCTTCATATCGGTCCACGTTGCTCTCATCGGAAGCCTCGTGAACACATCTTGTTTCATCTTGGTTCATGTATGGCTGTGGGGCAAAACGCTGTACCCCAGGCCCCTGCCTGTTCACATCCCCAAAATGGCCATGAAGCTGTTGGGACGCAGCAAACGTCCCCTGGCTTTGGTATGATTGTGCACCTATAGCCATGGTTCTTAACCATTGTGAAGCATTCAATGTGAAGCATTCAATGTGAAGCATTCAATGTGAAGCATTCAATGTGAAGCATTCAATATCGCCATGATTGGCCTTAAGTCCTTATTGCCATTGAAAAGCCCTGCTGGGTGGTTCATGCTTAAGCTTTTGCTGCCGAGATGCCGAGGTCGACGTGCAAGATGCCATTCGAACCCAGGCACCGTCGTCCGCCCAGCGTGAGACAGTGGAAGCCACCACCAGCGGTGTGGTGAGCAAGTCGGTATCCAGCGGCACCGTGGTAACCTGGGGCAATCATCCATGGTCAGCCACAACCACCGCCAATCGCATTATTGACCTGATTGTCAACCGCATCATTAATTCTCGTGTGCCACCATCATTAAGCATCATTAAACATTGTAAATCGTGATTTTGAGCATTGTCAACCATCATCCATCATCCATCATCATTATTATCATCACCATCAACATCATCGTCATGGTCGTTTTCATTAATGATTATTTTGCCGTTGTTTCGCCATCATTTAGCCATTAGCAATCCTTTTTGACAAAAGCAGCACTAAGCATGCTCTACAATCATTCGGCCATCAAATACACCTTCGGTGCGATGGCCAAATTCCTTGTGTGTGGGAATGTAAGGGCAAGTTGGTGAGCATGGGGCATCATTTTCCAGGTCTTGAGACACTGCCATTTTATTCATGGTTGGATTCCCAAATACTACCAGATATAAAATGGAATTTCACCAAAGCTTGTAACGCAATTGAATCAAACATGCCACAATAATGCAATATTCGAGACAAAGCAATGAAAAGGGGTGGTTGAAATCATTAAATGAATCTCGGAAAGAACAACAACAACAACAACAACAACAACAACAACAACAACAACAACAACAACAACAACAACAACAACAACAACAACAACAACAATGCTGCAGTTGGTACAGGGAACAGCTGATGCCTAAACTGCAGGGTGCCACTTGCCAGGAAACGCCATCATCGAAGCCTTTCACCAAGTTCTTCACGGATTTGGCACTGTAGCGGATTGTCGAGCCACCCGAAAGAAATTCACCCACGCCTGTCTGCGAAGCTCGACAAGCTAAGCAAAGCTGTGCAGTTCTTTGTGCATGCAGGGGATATTCTACTGATCCGTAGGCAAAGTGCTTGGACGAATCAAAGACTGGCAAAACATAGAAAGAAACAAAGTCAAGGAAAAGGAATGGTAATGATTGTACTTGACAGGCCGAATCCATCCTTTTGTAAGAGTCTCAAATGGGCAAAAGCCTTTCAAAGCAACGGCAGAGCTTTCAAATTCCAAAATCATCATGACTGATTGCTTCTCGTCATCAAAGTACTTATGAGCGGCTTTATGTCATGCAAATCTGATGTAGTTCCTTGCAATGTGACAGTTCGCAACAAAGCCTGGATATCCAGCTGGGTGAAGGGCCAACAGCGATGGAGTTATAACCGCTTCTCCCTTCGCACATCATGGGGGAGACAAGAACTCTACTGGTCACCCATGCATATCTAGGCTTACCCTATGCACCGCGAAGCTGCAGCTGCAGCTGCTGCCTGCCTTCTTCCATAGCAATGTATCCCACCGTCTCTTTTTGCGCAACCGAACCCGCCTGCAAAGCCCACCGCCAAAGGCAAGACACAAATCTGTCTCCATTCAATGTTGCTGCTGTTATGTATGATTGGTTGATTGTTGAGCGATGTAAACAGTTTGAGGAATGTTTCCAAGAGCAGCTGAGAGTGTCCAGCCTGAGTCTCTCCAGTTTCGAGAGTGTAGAGAAACTTGTTGGTTGCTACGCCTTTCACCGCTGGCACCAGCCAAGGCTTTGAAGCTCCGCCACTGCCCTGCTCATTGTTAGCAGTTTGGAGTTTGGCCACGACGACCGCTCTTGTGAAGATGTTCTGGAACCAAACCACACCCCACTGTCTCCGTCCAGTGGTCGGCACGCAAGCTTCCGATGAGAAATACCTCAGCAATGAAATGCATCAACCAACAAATGAACCAACCAATCCAGGTCAGTGAACCAAATGAATTGTGAAATAAATGCATCTCAAAGTGGGACCAGCGGCACTGTCGAGGTCTCTTTCAGGCCCGCTTCGAAGATACGGCCATCGGGCAACCTGTGCAGTCCCGGAGGAACTGCGATGTAGGAAGCCTCGCAATAACTTGGACAAAGTGAAACACATCCGAAATCATCAGGATTGTCACTTGTATTCACTTTGATAATGGCATCAACATCTAAGTGCCATGATCCAAGTCATTTTCACTGTCTTCATCATCATCACTATCTTCATTACTATCATTAGAGCTAAATGCGAAAGAAAATCTATGTAAGTATCAAATATCCTGAAGTCTCTGTGTGCCTTGCCACGGGACCATTTGTCCAAGGGGCCGTGACTGCCGGCAGATTTCCAGTGCCAGGTGGTGGAACCACCAGCAACGCCTCGAATCCTGTTGTGGTGACGCTTCGGACCTTCACATCTTGTGGCTCGCCCATCCCAGTGGACAGCACGACGACCACAGGTGGCTCAGCGAAAGCGCTCGCAAAGGAGAAACTTTGCCAATCTCCTTGACCTGCCCAGGGACCCTCAGGCTGCTCGGCAACAAAATCGTGAGAAAGTCAATTGCGTGCAAGTGCTTTTTGTGGACAAATGAACGTCAAACCAACCAAAACCAAGAATTCTTGCCACACCTGAAACATGGATTTCGCCGGCTTCAATGACTGGGGCTTCATTTGGATTCATTGTGCTTGTGGTGGTCGTGGTGGTCGTAGTGGTGGTCGTCGTGGTGGTGGTGGTAGTGGCCGTGGTGGTAGTGATGGTAGTGGTGGTTGTGGTGGTACCGACGGCAATGGTGGTGGTAGCCGTTGAAGTTCCGAGTGTGAAAGCAGTCGACCATGCCATGATTCCAACATCTTCTGTTCTATGCTCCCTTTCAGCGTCGCAGTAGATATCTTCATCCTGGAAGAGATCGACCTCAAAGCAAACATTCAACGGCTTGACTACGATGAAATGTCCCGGACCACAGATTCAAGATCAGTGTCAGCCAAAATGTGTACCTGTATCTGAGCCATGTTTTCTCCACTCGCTCCCCGACTCTGGAACTGGCTGTATGCTGCGATCACATTCATCAAAGTTCTTCAACATCATGCTTTGCTCTGATCAGTGAGGTCTCTCTCAATAGTGTTATTGAAGCTGTTTGCAGAAAGCTAGGTTGCTTACATGACTCCCAACGTGAATAAAGTTGTATTACTGAACCAAATGAATATGTAACTTTTCCACTCTTAGCACTTTTCCGAAGGAGTTGCCCTTTTTGAATCCTCAATACAGTCCAAAATAGACCAATCGACATGAATCCCAGTGCAAATTCTTGGGATGCTCCCGAGCACACACGGATCAGAACAAAACAGCATACGATATCCCATTGTATATACCTACGCTATGCCGCTATACCCAAACCTACTGTCAATGAAGAAACCAAGCAGAGAGGTCAATGGGAAGCTGGGGGAGAGCTGAGCAGTGTTTCCATTGGCGTTGTCGATCACAGAAAGTGCGGGCTAGCGTGTTGCCGTTCTAAAAAAACCCTCTCATCTACTCCCAGAATCCATGGGTTTCAAGCTGGGAAATCACATGGAATGAGAGCTTCACATCGATTTATGAAGCTTCATATCGGTCCACGTTGCTCTCATCGGAAGCCTCGTGAACACATCTTGTTTCATCTTGGTTCATGTATGGCTGTGGGGCAAAACGCTGTACCCCAGGCCCCTGCCTGTTCACATCCCCAAAATGGCCATGAAGCTGTTGGGACGCAGCAAACGTCCCCTGGCTTTGGTATGATTGTGCACCTATAGCCATGGTTCTTAACCATTGTGAAGCATTCAATGTGAAGCATTCAATGTGAAGCATTCAATGTGAAGCATTCAATATCGCCATGATTGGCCTTAAGTCCTTATTGCCATTGAAAAGCCCTGCTGGGTGGTTCATGCTTAAGCTTTTGCTGCCGAGATGCCGAGGTCGACGTGCAAGATGCCATTCGAACCCAGGCACCGTCGTCCGCCCAGCGTGAGACAGTGGAAGCCACCACCAGCGGTGTGGTGAGCAAGTCGGTATCCAGCGGCACCGTGGTAACCTGGGGCAATCATCCATGGTCAGCCACAACCACCGCCAACCGCATTATTAATCGCATTACTAAGCGCGTCATTGACCCTCGTTTGCATGATTGGCCATTGTCAACTGTGATCTGGAGCATTGTCAAGCATCATCAAGCACCATCATCATCATCATCATCATCATCATCATCATCATCATCATCATCAACATCAGCGTCATGGTCATTGTCATTAATCATTATTTTGCCGTTGTTTCGCCATCATTTAGCCATTAGCAATCCTTTTTGACAAAAGCAGCACTAAGCATGCTCTACAATCATTCGGCCATCAAATACACCTTCGGTGCGATGGCCAAATTCCTTGCGTGTGGGAATGTAAGGGCAAGTTGGTGAGCGTGGGGCATCATTTTCCAGGTCTTGAGACACTGCCATTTTATTCATGGGTGGATTCCCAAATACTACCAGATATAAAATGAAATTCCACCAAAGCTTGTAACGCAATTGAATCAAACATGCCACAATAATGCAATATTCGAAACAAAGCAATGAGAAGGGGTCAAGGGGTCGTTGAAATTAATAAATGAATTTCGGAAACAAAACAACGACGGCGACGACGACGACGACGATGACGACGATGACGACCACAACAACAACAACAACAACAACAACAACAACGACAACAACAACAACAACAACAACAACAACAACAACAACAACAACAACTACTACAACTACAACAACTACAACTACAACTACAACTACAACTACAACTACAACAACAACAACACCAACAAAACCAACAACCAACAACCAACAACCAACAACCAACAACCAACAACCAACAGCCAACAGCCAACAGCCAACAGCCAACAGCCAACAGCCAACAAGCAACAAGCAACAAGCAACAAGCAACAAGCAACAAGCAACAAGCAACAACCAACAACCAACACCCAACAACCAACGACCAACGACCAACGACCAACAACCAACAACCAACAACCAACAACCAACACCCAACAACCAACGACCAACGACCAACGACCAACAACCAACAACCAACAACCAACAACAACAACAGGAAAAAGAAGAAGAAGAAGAAGAAGAACAACAACAACAACAACAACAGCAACAACAATGCTGCAGTCGGTACAGGGAACAGCTGATGCCTAAAATGCAGGGTGCCACTTGCCAGGAAACGCCATCATCGAAGCCTTTCACCAAGTTCTTCACGGATTTGGCACTGTAGCGGATTGTCGAGCCACCCGAAAGAAATTCACCCACGCCTGTCTGCGAAGCTCGATAAGCTAAGCAAAGCTGTGCAGTTCTTTGTGCATGCAGGGGATATTCCACTGATCCGTGGGCAAAGTGCTTGGACGAATCAAAGACTGGCAAAACATAGAAAGAAACAAAGTCAAGGAAAAGGAATGGTAGTGATTGTACTTGACAGGCGGAATCCATCCTTTTGTAAGAGTCTCAAATGGGCAAAAGCCTTTCAAAGCAACGGCAGAGCTTTCAAATTCCAAAATCATCATGACTATCACGGATTACTTCTCGTCATCAAAGTACTTATGAGCGGCTTTATGTCATGCAAATCTGGTGTAGTTCCTTGCAATGTGACAGTTCGCAACAAAGCCTGGATATCCAGCTGGGTGAAGGGCCAACAGCGATGGAATTGTAACCGCTTCTCCCTTCGCACATCATGGGGGAGACAAGAACTCTACTGGTCACCCATGCATATCTAAGCCTACCCTATGCACCGCGAAGCTGCAGCTGCAGCTGCTGCCTGCCTTCTTCCATAGCAATGTATCCCACCGTCTCTTTTTGCGCAACCGAACCCGCCTGCAAAGCCCGCCGCCAAAGGCAAGACACAAATCTGTCTCCATTCAATGTTGCTGGTGGTTTGAATGATTGGTTGCTTGTTGAGCGATGTAAATTGTTTGAGGAATGTTTCCAAGAGCAGCTGAGAGTGTCCAACCTGAGTCTCTCCAGTTTCGAGGGTGTAGAGAAATTTGTTGGTTGCTACGCCTTTCACCGCTGGCACCAGCCAAGGCTTTGAAGCTCCGCCACTGCCCTGCTCATTGTTCGCAGTTTGGAGTTTGGTCACGACGACCGCTCTAGTGAAGATGTTCTGGAACCAAATCACGCCCCACTGTCTCCGTCCAGTCGTCGGCACGCAAGCTTCCGATGAGAAATACCTCAGCAATGAAATGCATCAACCAACAAATGAACCAACCAATCCAGGTCAGTGAACCAAATGAATTGTGAAATAAATGCATCTCAAAGTGGGACCAGTGGCACTGTGGAAGTCTCTTTCAGGCCCGCTTCGAAGATACGGCCATCGGGCAACCTGTGCAGTCCCGGAAGAACTGCGATGTAGGAAGCCTCGCAATAACTTGGACACGGTGAAACACATCCGAAATCATCAGGATTGTCACTTGCATTGACTTTGATAATGGTATCAACATCTAACTGCCATGATGGAAATCATGTTCACTGTCTTCATCATCATCACTATCTTCATTACTATCATTAGAGCTAAATGCGAAAGAAAATCTATGTAAGTATCAAATATCCTGAAGTCTCTGTGTGCCTTGCCACGGGACCATTTGTCCAAGGGGCCGTGACTGCCGGCAGATTTCCAGTGCCAGGTGGTGGAACCACCAGCAACGCCTCGAATCCCGTTGTGGTGACGCTTCGGACTTTCACATCTTGTGGCTCGCCCATCCCAGTGGACAGCACGACGACCACAGGTGGCTCAGCGAAAGCGGTCGCAAAGGAGAAACTTTGCCAATCTCCTTGACCTGCCCAGGGACCCTCAGGCTGCTCGGCAACAAAATCGTGAGAAAGTCAATTGCGTGCAAGTGCTTTTTGTGGACAAATGAACGTCAAACCAACCAAAACCAAGAATTCTTGCCACACCTGAAACATGGATTTCGCCGGCTTCAATGACTGGGGCTTCATTTGGATTCATTGTGCTTGTGGTGGTCGTGGTGGTCGTGGTGGTCGTGGTGGTCGTGGTCGTCGTGGTGGTGCTGGGGGTCGTGGTCATCGTGGTGGTCGTGGTGGTAGTAGTGGTAGTGGTGGTAGTGGTGGTAGGAGTGGTCGTGGTGGTCGTGGTGGTAGTGGTGGTTGTGGTGGTTGTGGTCGTCGTGGTGGTCGTGGTGGTCGTGGTGGTCGTGGTGGTCGTGGTGGTAGTAGTGGTAGTGGTGGTAGTGGTGGTAGTAGTGGTCGTGGTGGTCGTGGTGGTCGTGGTGGTAGTGGTGGTAGTGGTGGTTGTGGTTGTTGTGGTTGTCAAGCTCACCGAAACGGTGCTTGTGGCTGTTCCACCTTCCCCAAAGGCAAAAGTGAAGGGACCAGACCATGCCATGAGTGCAACATCTTCCGCTCTATGCGCCCTCTCAGCATCGCAATAGACATCCTCATCCAAGTACACGTCTGCCTCGGACCCCGCTTCCCAAACGCCTGGCACCCTGTGATGTCTCCCAGGTAAACAAATGGATTCATAGACTGGGTGAATTCGCCAAAACTGTCAATGTTATCTTTGTCGATGACATGAACTCATTTGGTGGTTTCTCAAGCCATAGGGAAGCCAAAAAATGCTTGGTTACCTAAAAATGGTTCCTAAAGGGGATAACACCAACCATGTGTTGAGATCTGTCCCGACAATGACCAGTCCACGCTGGCTCGGCAAGCAACAAGGACGCCAAGTTGCAGAGATTGAAGTTGCAGACGCCATCCTGATCCAGCCACCATCATACCCAATGCGTGACGTCAATGAGGCGACCACCAATGGTGGTGTCACAAAGTCTGTGTCCAACATCACTGTTGTAGCCTGTTTTCGAGTTGCAGCGTTCAAGGCATGTCACGGCAACTATTCTTGCAATCCTTTCGACATTTTAGCCTTGGGCCTGGTTCAGTTCAACTGCTCAATGATCGGACCATGTCACGGCACCATGATGGCAGCAAGCAAATAACTCATGATGAACCCTCCGATTCGCGATCAATTGATGAACTGCCGCTCCACATGGATGCAATAGAAATCTTCAATGTGAATGAATCAACGCATGGGTGAAGGCCCCAATGGATGTCAGAATGAATAAACGACTGAGCAAATGCATGCATACATGGAAGAGCAACAAACAAATGAGTGAGTTAATGATGTCCATACACGTTCATGCATGAAGAAATTGAAGAAGTGAAAGCACTAATGAAAAACACATGAATAGATCAAAGCATCAACTTGATTCAACCGATCAACCTCACATTGCATGACCTGTTTGGAGTTTCTTTTTGGATCTCGAAAAGATCCGCCCATGTTCTGTGCCAAGAAACGCCATCATCGAAGCCTTGAACCAACTGATCCACCCTTTGGGCACTGTAGGTGATCGTTGTGCCATCGGAGACAAAAGCACCCGGGCCTGTGCTCGGCGGTGCACTGGGGATGCCTCAGCCTACAAGCTTTGCGGACATTGGTTCCACCATGAACGCCACAAACATCCAGGCACTGTCGGAAAAAGCACCCGAAAACCTCAATAAAACCTTGCACGCGCATAGAAACCCACAGTGTTTCATAAACGTTGTGCTCTTGGGGTGGGGATGGGGTGGGGTGGGGTGGGGTGGGATGTTAACGTTCATGTTGCCCTTTAACAATGAGTTCGCTATTGTCGACCATATTCATGACCATCTTACTTGATCAATGACCAAGCAGTATTGTGCATGCTTGTGATTGTGATTCATGGAGGTAGATCCATTGATGTTCCAGCGCTGGTGATCCATTACGGCCGGCTTATTCACCGCTGAATCTACCCTTGGTCCCCAAGCGCGGCCGGGCGCTGCCTTCCTCCATGGCAAGGTATCCCACCTTCTCCAAGTGAAGGACGGTGCCCACCTGCGAATTCAAAGCTGTCAGGCTGACCATTCTGGAAGCTTTCTCCCCTCAAGGGCCCCAAGATGGTTCCATTCAGATCATTCAGTATCACTGAATGATGTCAGCATGCTTTGAAAACACCCAACACGTTGACAATTTCTTTGTGGCAGGAGTCTTAGCGGTTGCATCGTACCCGTTTAGCATGCTGACATCTATGATTTAAGATCGGCGATGGAGGAAAGAGCATAGAACGGATGGGTAAGGATACCCGGAAAAGAAGCACTGGCGCGGTTAAGGAGAGCTTTGAATTGAGCTTCTGCTAGGGTCAGTTCAGGTGAAAGAGTCTCTGGTAGTAGGAACTCTTGACTTTGCAGATTTGGCGAACGGCCTTGAAGTGGAGTATGTCGATTCTTGTGCACGCAACTGTGACTCCAAGCCACGGAGTGGCTTGAAGAGTCTGAATATGTTTGAAGCTTCGTCTTGGGAGAAATTCAGGAGTTGCGAAGAAGGGTTCGAGTTGTCTGAAAACAGTGGATGCTTGAGAGCAATGGAAAAGAACAAACATCCGGAATGGAGGAGGAAGCGGGAGTGAGGTAAGAGCCTAGATATTTGGAGTAGCTCCTGGATGGAGAGGGAGGTCAAGGGCGGAGACGTTCTCAAAAGGGACACTCGCAAGATTGGAAAAAAGCAACTGTGAGGGACTGGGTGCAGAGAACTTGGAACTTGCAGGAGAAGACTGCGTGAGGTGCTGCAGCAAATGGAGAAGGCACAGGTGGAGTGAGCGCGAGCCATGAAGACAGTGTCATCTACGTATTTGATGTCTTCAAGTGGATCGTTACAAGAGTAGGTCCAGGGTGCTTCGAAAAGGGAGAGATTGGCAGCAAGTGCCTCTCGAGGATAATGATAAAGAGACAAGGGCTGAGAAGATAGCCTGGGCGGATCCCACGAGCAAGTGGACAAGTGGGGGAAGACTGGTAGGCCATCAACGAAGGCCTGAGACCATTTTGGGCGGCATTAGGAATTCCATAGAGGAGGGCTGATCGAGTCGAAGGCCTGAGACTAGAAGAATGTAGAGGCAAGTGGTGTGTCGATCGAAAATTGCCAGTTGATGGAGCGATTGGCGAGAAAGACAAGTTGTTGCAATTGGAGAAAAGAGTCTAGGTGGCCAGCCTAGTTGGGATCATGGAGGCATTCAGCTTATAGATGGAGTTAGCTAGTGAGATAGGACAGGAAGGGTGCTTGTGAAAAGCATTGGTTGTAATGTGAAAGAAGCAGACGTGTGACTGCTCGAGGAAGGAGCCGGAGAGATTCCATTTGGAATCTGGGCCTGGTGCTCGACGCGTCAAGATCTGAATGAGAAGGGGCGACAGAGAGAGAGAGAGAGAGAGAGAGAGAGTTAACGAAAAGTTCCGGAAAAACGGGTAGACATTGTCACAAAGGTATTTTCGCAAGTAGAGTGGCAGTTGGCCATTGGGAAAACTAACCGATAGCATGATGGGTTAGTCCAACTCAGAGATGGCTTCACGAGGAGCTTGAAGTTCTCTGGTGAGCGACTGGTTTTAGGGAGCCGGCGCCCTGGCAGAGTTATGGTAGGGGACATTGCGCTGGTCCGGGCGCGAGCTCGCTCGTCTGTGAACACGACGAAGGGAGGAGATGAGGTGAGGAACGGAGAGGGTGTTCCAGCAGGCCTGATAGGTGAGTTTGTTCGGCTACCACAGATTTAACAATTGAGATTGAACCACAAGATTTAACGGACTATTGTTCATCATCCCCAAGATCTAGATATAACCATTGCCAGAATTCAACCATTCATTGGCCAGTATCTAAGCGCTATGTAACCTTTAATGAACCGTCAGTTCAGAATTAACCAACCAATTCAGAAAAGCAATCCGGAAGTAGCCATGAATGAATATCAGTGCAAAAACTCTGATGGACGGTAAGTGGGCTGTGTAACGATTTACTTTCATGCTATCTTGACCTTAAGTCAAGCCAAAAGAATCTAGCAACCTTCCGCCACTAAGGAAGTGATGTTGCACATATCCATGGTCAGCCCTTGAGAAGGAAATTCTTTGGCGAATCCTCACTGTGAGCAGAAACTGTCACCCAACCTCAGTTTCTCCAGAGTCAAGGGCCACTTGGAATGATGAGCTTGTCACACTGTCAACAGCGGGCGTCAGAAAAGGAGTCGAAGCTCCGTTCGGGGGGGTGCCGTTCTCATTGTTGGCCGTTTGGAGCTTGGTCACGACCACTGGAGAAGTGAAGCTGCCCCGAAATTGCACTGTGTCCCAACGTCGCACTCCACCCTTTGGCGAGCAGCTCTGGGTCTGGAACTGCCTCGTCAAAGGATTCAACGAAGAACAAAAAGCGGATGGCACATGTGGCACAGTCAGCCGCATCTCTTCCCCATATCAAAATCCAATGTGGCTGTGGGTCAAAACCCCGTACCCCTCGTTCCCCATCATTAGCCATTGGTTTCCCTATAGTTTGTTGGTTATTAACCATCATTATCAGTTGATTAATATTGACCCATAGCCATGTGATCGTGCTGCCCAAGTGGCATGCTCATGGTTTCCACTTGACCCGCTTCAAAGACCCGGCCATCTGGTAGAGTATGTACACCTCGTTGAGCCGCAACATAGTAGGCCTCGGGCTTCGGCCACTTGACGGATATTGGGTTTGTCACGGTTTGTCAATGGTGTGTTTTCAAATGTTTGGGGTGCTAACATTATTGCTTTCACATGTGACATACAGCAAAAGCCACTGAAATACACAAGAATCTCAAAATAGAAAGCACGTGTTCAAGCTTAATGCCAACCCTCGATCAATGAACCCCTGGTTGATTTATAGGAGGGGTTACCCTACAGAAGTCGAAGTCCGACTCCTCTGAGACAGGACCTTCATAGGCTGTCCAACCAGTTCGACGCCGCCCTTGTTGGTCAGACTAAAACATTATTTCTCATAGAGCTGACCACTACGGGGCATGTCAAAAGAGAAAGGCCAATTCCCAAACGCGCATCTGAGCAGACCTGGGCAAGAGAAAAGAAGAGAAAAGGAAATGCACAAGAAAGAAAAGGAAAGAAATACAGAAAAGGAGAAAGACACAGAAAAGGAGAAAGAAAAAGGAAAATGACTTTACTTCGAGTGGTCCCCACATTCACGCCTACACGTTCGCCTGACATATTTTCTGCTAAAAGTGTTCACATTTAATCCGGCGTTCAAGCTTCTGACAATGTATGAGTTCTGACATGTCTTCGGACAATCAGTGGTATTACAATCTCAGGACTGCTTATCAAATTGTTGGCATGGCAGGATGCAGCTCCGGTGCTTGCACGCCAGTCGGTGGAAAGCTAAGTTGATTGTCTCACTTTACATTACTGGGTGCCACTGAAGTTTCAGAAGTGAAGCGCATGTCAGCTCTTTTGACTTGCCTTTTGCAGGTGCCATTTGGTGTCTAACACTGTCTAGGCTCCACTCTCTGCAGGTCCAGACCGACCCAGCCAGAACTGGTTAGGTCGCATGGTCAGCAATTCTGCGCCCCATGCGTGAAAGCTCTTCGACTTGTTCTGCGAATCCATCCATATGAGCTTCTCCAACTTACTATCATAGAATTGTTTGTGAAAACCTTTGGAGATTTGTTCGGAAATGTGTTCCAATTGTTCGGCAATTTCTGAAAAAGTATTCTCATGCAAAATGTGCGGAAACTTTTAAGATTCTCTTACGAAAATGTCGGCGGTTGTTTCAGGAAACTTGAGGCCCCAAGGGGAGACCTAGGCCAGGTCAAGTGCAGTCGGTCCCGCTTGACCCAAATAGGCGGGCCACTATGAAATCGAGCTCGCGACCATTAAAGCTTGCAAAGTCTGAGAGTACAGGGGGGGAGAGGGGGGCGGGTAATTCATGAAAAATCATGGAGTTGGTCTCAGACCCGGCTGCCTTGCTGAAGCAAGAACAAACTCAAGCTAGCAACCGCTAGCTTTCGTGATTTCAGAAACGTTTAGATGTTTTAGATTTGTCTGATATGTTACTGACTTTTTGAAAAAAGTCTGGGAAGATTTTTCACTCCATGAAGTCGTTTGGGAAACTGTTTGGAACATGTGCTAAAACTCGAAATTTGGTGAAAATTCTCGCAAAAAATACCTGTGTGGAAAAATTGAGCTTGTTTCACAAAAGCTTTCATGTTTTAACGATTTTTGGAAACAAATCTGGGAGAATTCTAACTTCAAGGAAAATTTGATGATTTTTGGATTGGGATTTTGGGACATGTTTGGGTACATGTTTTTAACTTCATGGATTCTTTGTGAAGCCTTTTGGAGAATTGTTTGTGTTTTTTAATCGTTCTTTGTGCCGATTTTTCATGTTTATTTGCTTTGGATTGCTTCCAACAGTTCTGTGAAAATTTGCACTTCACGGACCATTTTGGCAAGGACATTTCTGTGAAAGAATTGACTTCATGGAGCGTTTTAGGAAACTTTTTGGATAATTGTTACGAAATATGACTTGAAAAAGGAAACTGGAAAAAAAATCCTTTGTGTAATTTTGCTGGATTTGTCTTAGATATCTTTTTCGGATGTTCAATTCGTTCAGAGAATTTTTGGGAACATGGGAACCTAATCAAAGCTTTTCTTTTCGGAAGTTTTTTGGATTTTTGGGGAGAAATTACGATCTCCAGACACCTGCGGGCCCACAGGAGTCCGGAGATCGTAGATACGAAGTCCGGTCTGCAAAGTTTACAGCCGGAGCCGGAGGAGGCAGGGAAAATTGCCTCAGAGAAAAAAGGAGACCGGAAACGGAAACGGGGAATGAAGGGGAGACAGGGGAAGAGAAAAGGGATGAAAAGGGAAAACAAAAAAGAGGAAAAGGAAAGAGAAAACTGAAAATGAGAAAGAGCGAGAGAAAAGCAAAAGGAGAAAGAGCGAGAGAAAAGCAAAAGGAGAAAGGGAAAAGAAAAAGGAGAAAGAGAAAGAGAAAAGCCAAAGGAAAAGAGAAAGACAAGAAGAGAATCATGATGATGATGATGATGATGATGATGATGATGATGATGACGACGACGACGACGACGACGATGATGATAAAAAGAGGAACAGTGGAATCCTGACCTTGGAAGAAGGACCCTCGTAGACCCTGAAGACGGCAGGAACGCGGAGGTGCAAAGCCACCCGCAGTCAGCGGACGGTTCCCCAGGAAAAAAGAATCCTTACGTACTTCCGCTCTTAGGAAGTCAAGATAAAAACGAGCGAAGAGAAAGAAACAGGTACTTCAGTCGGCTTAAAAGCACAGAAGTAGATGAATGCTTGGAAGCCAAGGGTGTCAAGTGTGCATCTTTTTTTCCTCATGATATCTATGTTTTTTCATTGCTACTCGGCATTGCATTTTCCATCGGATCACCTCCTCCTTCCCAACGTGGCGTCCGGGGCACTGTGACTGCTGGCAGATTTCCAGTGCCAGGTGGTGGAACCACCAGCAACGCCTGGAATCCCGTTGCGGTGACACTTCGGATCTTCACATCTTGTGATTCGCCCAGCCCAGTGGACATGGCGATGACCACCGGTGGCTCTGCGAATGCCGTCGCAAACGAGAAACTTTGCCAATCTCCTTGACCTGCCCAGGACATTCCAAGATTTCCTGTCCCCTCCGTGTGATTCCAACAAGACTTGCCAATGCAAATGATTCCACATGATTCCCCTCACCTTTGGCATCATCCGGCGCCTGAAACACTGATTGCACCTGTTTCCAGAAGTGGGCTATGCAGAGCCACTGGAGTGGTCGTTGTGGTTGTCGTCCTGCAGGGTACCTGCCTCATCTGCCTGGTATTGAACCCAGACAATCATATAAATGTATGCTCAGCATTGAAAGTCAAAAACGGGCAGATTCAATAACCAGGTTGCGCATAGAAATTCAATCACCAATAGCCATGGATTTCAGCTGTTTCAACTATCACTGCGAATAGTCAGCCGACGACACATTGTTGTAGACACCTTCACGTTTCCTCAAGTGCTGATGCAGCTTATTCGGCATGTAGTATCATCATGATCGATAGCGACTCACCAACAAGAAAACGAAATAAAGGCATGCAGCTTCTCGGCTTGTTGGAAAGGGTTTTTGCTTCGAATCTTTACATCCTTCAACCTTCAACATCCAGGAACATCTTTCAATCTTTGTCCTGCATCGGTACATGTCCAAGGCTTGCTTGATGTCAAGCGCAGACAACTGCTTTCGGTTCCCCACAAGGCTTACGGCGCTGGCTGGGATGGTGTTGAAATAGTAACCTGGACAGGATGGACTTGTGGGTCACAACTCTGAGTGGAATGAAAAAGCGAAATGTTTCCACCTACCGTGGGAAGCAGCTCCTGCGAAACCTGAATGATGAAGCCTGGGGATGCCGGAATGATTTGGAAAAGCTGAGAAGATAACGTGAGAGGATAACTAGTTGCTGGAACCCTTCCCACCATGGCGAGTAGGGCCGGTTTTGTATCAAGCAACCATTGTTGATTGTGCGGTCGGAACTCCTCTGCCGAAAATAGTGCATAATACTTTCCTGGAAGCAAATTGAGCACGGCAAAACACACAGGCTTTGCACACATTTTTTTGCAAACCAAACCCGTGAAGCTCCATGACAAGACATGGCAATGAACATTTGTATTCGCTTCGACTGTGCTCCGGTTTTTGGCAAGGAACAAAATCATATTCTGCATAGCCTACTTGAGGATCGTCGTTCCCATCGTCCGCAGAACCAATGTAGGACTTTACGGCAGGAGTGTATTGACTTGCCCAATCTCCCGTGTTCTCCCAGAACATCTCCAAATGCGGGCCCTTGCCATGGTATTCCTGCGACCCATCAGCGCGTTTCTGCTCGTGGTTGATGCCCAGACCTCAGTCTTGCCGGAAACTTTATAGAAGTCTAAAACTGGTTGGTGGCTTCAAACCCTATGAAAAATAGTACTCAACCGACCATTTGTTAGTGATTACTAGTGAAAATTAAAAATGTTTGAAACCACCAACCACTAAGAGAATTCCAGCAATGATAGGACCAGTAGGCCAATGGAAAATCGGTGCAGGTATCCACGACCAGCCCGTGCCCGCTGTTTGGGGTTAAACTCGTTGCTTGGTGCCCCTTGCAACTGGGTTTCAAAACACAAACAAACAAACAAACAAACAAACAAACGAACAAACGAACGAACGAACGAACGAACGAACGAACAAACAAACAAACGAACGAACGAACGAACAAACAAACAAACAAACAAACAGCAAACAAACACGTTGCAAAGAACCAGCACTAAATCGCATGTACGAGAAACAAAAAAACACTTTCAGTTGTGCTTCTCCTCCTCCTGCTGCTACTACTACACTACACCCAGGCAAATGCCACCATCAGCAACACCTACACCGCAACAACGATATCCGCGATCCCTGCCATAACCAGGGGATGATAGCCGACACAGGTGAGGACTCAGGACATTGTTTTGAAGATTCGAACCAGACTCAACAGGAGTCGCGCTCAGAGGCACTCTTCTAGGACACCACTATGCCATGCCCTTTGAGCCGAGACTCCATGGCCAATCTCATGTGCAATGTTTCCTTTATGGCTCAGAGTCTTACACCATCCCATGTTGATCTTGTGATAGCTGCTTGGTCGACCCAAGTACGCCCAACAGCTCGAAGTGCTGTAGATGCCCGCCAGGATATAAGGATATGCCTCAAGAACGCTGGAAGTGCAAAAGATGCAAAAGCTAAACCCGGATCTGATGTTTCCATTCCCCCGAAACTCGGTGCTGCAGCTCGTCTCCATGTTTTTGTTGTAGAGAATGAAACTAAGTCCACGAACGAACATTGACATTGGAAACTTTTTGGACCCAAGTCCAACAAACTCAACAAACCTAAGCTTCTCCTCTCACGTCCTCCACAACTCTGACTCATGTCATGGCGTACAACTCACGGCCATGATTGATGCCATGCAATGATGCCTTGGAGATGAGTTTCGAAGGTCGCGTTACTCTGTAAGCCGCCGCTTGTTCACACCCTGGATACTGTATGTTTTCCGATGGAGTTATGAAACAAATCGGGCAATCTCATCGCCAAGTTTCTGCAGCTTCATCCTCGACTACCGCGATGCAGGTGTGCATACGCCACTCTGATGCAGCGGCACGAAACGCCTCTTTACGCACATCATCGACATCCGCCTCGAACTTGTAGCGAACCATGACATACCTCACCCAATTCGGCGGGACCCGTCAAAATGGGAAACATGGCATGAGACTATGTGATTTTGGAAGAGCCGCTGAAAGGAAGCAGTACCAGGTTCCATTCTGCCTGACTAATTTTGAGGGGCCATACATTATCCAACATCATTCCCGCATGTAGCACAATGATGATAGATACTTCTAGATACTAGTAGAACTTTACACCAAACGTGCCTGAAACTTCGAACCAAAATGACTCTGTGCCAGTGTCTGTATGTGCAATTGTCAGTGTTCTGCTTTCTGGTTTTCATCATCTGTATCTAATCCATTCCAAAACTCTCTCTCCCTCTCTCTCTCTCTCTCTCTCTCTCTCCATCAAGATCTGGAACTAACTTTGCAATGGGAATGTGCAAAACATTGGCATTTTGAGGCATGATACAAGTGCATATGCTATCTATATACAAAGATGCAGCTTCGACCGTTTTACGTCCACTTCGCAGCGATTGTGTCAAAAACAAAATAGAAACAACAGGGTCTATCAACCATAAATCCAACACCTCAGTGGAAAGACTAGTTTCTGCATCCGGGCCACACCCCAGGATGAGATACTGTCCCCCTTTTCTAAACGAGCAGTGGAGCCACACCTCCTCACTGCAACTCAAGAAGAAGGTTTATGGTGATAGAAACTTAAAAAACTTAGTGAGCATGCTCCACTCACCGGTTAGACTCCCTTTGATTCCCAGACTTTTTTGGCTTTCCAGCCTTCCTTCCACGTCCCCCAGCTCTTCTGCCCTTTGGCAGAGGCTCAAGTGTTGTGAAATTAGGCGCTGCCACGGTGCGGTGAAACACTTGCAAATAGGGAACAATGCGGGGATCTTGTTTTGGAAATTGCATTCGCGCAAGCATCTCTAAACCTTCGTTAATATAGATGCGCGCTGTTTTGGCGGCAGCCCAACGCCCCTGTATTAAAATGCGATCTAGTGACTGGTGCTTTTGGAACCACCATGTAGCTCCGCCCCTCCGAAGAGAGTATGGCCGGAATTCAAAAGATTCCAGCCCTAGAGCTGTCAAACATTCATGGAAGAGGCTTCGCCATTTTCCAGGGCTTGACGCTAAACGAGTAACAGCAGGGATCTGACGTTTCCACTCACGAACGAGTTTGACGGCCAGTTCAACTCCCACCACTGCACTTTCAGCAGCACCTTGACGACGACCACCTTTGGTCATTCCCAGTGACACTAGTACTTGGGAATCCTCAGAAAAAACCATGATGTGTGTAGAAATCAATGCAATGATTTCACCGGATCGCAACATACCATAATATCCAAGAAGGAGTGAAATACCAAAAGTCCAATGCTTGTTGAAAAAGGACCAGCCTGCCATGGCGTGCAGTACGTGTTCGGGTAGAGGAGGGGCACGGCTAGGTATTTCATTCACCGACCAGGTCTTCAGGAGCCTCCAGGCTCCCGGCATTTGTCCTTTCAAATTGGGTTGTGCATCCTGGAGTCCTGCTAAAGTATCATTAGCAAGAGCGCGACCCGCTCCAGTAGACCATAGATGCTCCACATAGTCGCAAACCAGGGGGTCCAACTTGTTCTTGCTCTTGGGCAATTCAGTACCTTCCAAACGAAGGAAATTTAAAAATTGTTGAACAGCATTGTCATAACGGCGTCGGGTGGCAGGTTGAACAGTCAGTTGTCTCAAGGTTCCTAATTGTCTACGTTGTTTTGCTCTATCTCTTGGCTCTGCAGACTCCAAAACTTTACGCTTTGGCATGCTTAAATTTGGTCCGTACCCTGCGACCCCAACGACTGGGTTTGTCTGCAGGGTTCTGCTCAGTGTGGATGTAACCATACAGGGGCTGGCAGCCCCCGGCCAAGACTAGAGCATTAATACGTGACAATGTAGACCTCAACTTCCGACTGCTGCTACGTCCACGGGACAAACAGTGTAGGCAAACCAAACTGTCTGTGAGGTGGATGAACCGTTTTTTCCAATCCTGCCGATGTTCAATGCGCCACTTGAGCGACGTCAACACTGCTCGAAGTTCTAACGCATTGATGTGTTCATTGCGGTTGCGCCATTGCCAACCAGAGACAATGCGCCACTTCCAAAGGCGTCCGGGTACTGTTGCACGAAAACGCTGGAACTTGGGCTGGTGAGAGCTAGGGGCATTCAACATGATATCCTCTCCTTTGACAGACACCAAACATCCGAGCTGGGATGCTAGCTTCGACGACTGGTCAGGCACGACACCTCGTGGTGGGTTGAGAGGCAAGCGGTAAAGCCTTCCTTGCACCAAGTCGATGTTCTGTGGATGGCAGGCATCCAACACTTGTTGGGGGGTCAAAGGCGGAATCAGCCCCAAAGGAGCAAGCAGATGCTCCAGTAGGCATGCCACCACTGGTACATTCCATGAGTTCCCTAAAAGGGTGAGACGACAATCATTGAATTCGGGGCCTTTGCGTTGTGCCTTTGGCAAACACAAGGCTGTGTAGTGCAGGGGGAAACCCATGAGCGACTCTCTTTCGCTCACGTCTGGCAATCTCAGTGCTCCAGCACCGTTGGACAAGCAATGCTGCACACAGTACTGGTAGGGAGGGAAACGGTGGAGGTCAGCAGCCCACCTTTGAAGCTCCTCCTCGCTGCATTGCAACACCCCAGCCGGTTTTCGTCCCGGTTTAACCGAAGGACGGGAGGTTGTGAAGGTGGGGAACGCCTTGTCCATGTTGACCTTATGCCATCCTGAGCGGATGACCTGCTTCAAGTCTTGGCAGCCATCGAAGACGACCTCAAACAAACCTGAGCGAGGATCTGTTCGAAGTGAAGTACCCGGCTTGACAGATACTTCCCAGTCACACCAGTAAAGGCGAGGGCGATGGCACCAACATAGGCAGGCCGCGTCAATCAGGAGCGGATCGCTCCCGAAGTTCGAGCTCATCAGGGTTCTATCACATTCATCCATGGACGCCACTGACTCCATCAAGGAGTAAACTGGGCACCAGGTGAAGAAACTTTGTAAAAGACCTCTGATGCGTGGCACGTGCACAAAGAGGGAGGAACGCTCATCTTTGACGGCGCCCCTGCGATCTGCATTTAGACCACTCACCCCTTGACAGGGTGGGCCAGCACCTAGAATGACAGCCACAGCCTGGGTAAACTTGGTAGACCATAAGCGAACGGTATCAGCTTGTATACTCTCCACGAAGTCATACTGCAACACACCGGGGTAGTGTGATTCAACCACACGCTTTGCAGCTTCATGTTTTTCAACTGAAACATGCCCCAGGATGGGGGTTCCCAAGAGCTCTAAAGCTACCCGTAATGAAGCTATGCCATCAAACAGCCCGACAACCAACACACCTGACGACATAGGTGCTTCGTGACGTTCACCGCGCAGACCACCCTGTGACACCAAGCTTCCCAAAGCTGACGCGCGAACACTAGCGCATATGCCACCACCCGTTGATGACGCATCACTGCATGAGACAACACCATCCATTGGAAGCCTAAAGTCCAACTTGGCCAGAGGCAGCAGACCAAGAAAACGAACAACCTCCAGGCGACAGTCATCAGGAATGCTCATCTTGAAGGCCCGAACCTGCTCGAACTCCTCGATGTGACTCCACACCCGGTTAAGGGTACCCAAGAGCGGCCTCCTGAACATGCTAACATAGACCAAACCGCCACAAGTGATCTGCCACTGCTTCTGAGAAGCGACCGTCTGCTGTACCAGCTGCAGCGCTAGGCTCAGATACCGACAGAGCTTGGGTTCACGGGGGAATGCTATTCCTCTGACTCCGTCAACCGTGGCCCCTTGTAGCTCCGCAACCGGTTGTCTTTCCACCGCCTTTTTGGTATTTCGAGGCACGTCCCAAACCTGATATTGATGACGAAGCGCCAGAATCCCTGGGGCAGCCGTGCCCTGCATGTCAATCAACTGAGTGGCCTCGATCCTCTCCAGCAGGTCGAAGTTATCGAGGTACACGCGCCAAGAGGGGTTTGCGGTGGTAAAGCTCCTATCCTTGCGCAACTCTTGGTGCCCAAGATTCACATCACCTGACTGTGTGGTTGCTGCTACTAGGTTCCTATGCACGTGCTGTGCCAAGCTAACACTGTTCAGGTAACCCATGGGCAACACCTTGGAGGCAATGTAGATGGTCTTGCCTTGCAAGTGCTGTGGTAGCACCGCCGGCGGAACCACCTTATTGAATGCAAGATACTTCCACCATGAGGGGGGGAGTCCCATGGTATAGAAGAAACACTTGACATCCTCGGACGACACCACCAACATTTCCGAAGGTTGTAAGAAGAAGGGGGTCATCATGCTCCATGATGGCAAAGTCCCAACGTCCCCGGAGATGGGCAAGGAAATCTGGTGGAAAGGAATAAGATTCATAATCAACCTGAAGATCTCTACACCATCAGATGTAACCTCCTCCTTAGGCACACCAAACAGGCCATTCAGCAGTGGAATACCACCAACATGGAAAACCTCGGACTCTTCAATGAAGGTACAGACACCGGCATCAACCAAACCAGTGCACACATTGCCCCAATCTTCATCTGAAACCATCACCCGAGGAGCACTGAGGGTTCCCCACTCGTGCTCCGGTCGAAGAAATTCATCGACATTCAGAACAAAGTGCTTGCACCCCAACTCGCAAAGGTCAACCAATGGTACTGCCCCCACATCAGCAGGTAAAGCAGGAGCAATGTTGCTCCAGTCGAACCACTTGGCAATCTTCACCTCTTCACCCCGATAATCAACACTGCGAACATTCAAGAAAGATCCCCAATCATCATCTGTAACACGGTGTTGATAAGAGCAAAAAGCTTGAACATGCTCCGCCAAGGTCATCACACACCCCTCCTGTACCTTGCTAATGGGACCATCATAGAAGAGTAAGCCACCCCACACCGAGTTGAGAGAGATGGTAACACATAGCAGCCAGGACATCTCGACGTCAGAGAAGTGAGGCAACAAAGAAACCAACGTGTCACGAGAGGTGGGTAGGGGGAACAATAAACCACGTTCGACCCTACCCATGGTCTTGCTGCGAAGTGGTAGTACCTCAAGAACACGTTGTAGTAAAACTACCCCACATTCCCCCAACGTCATCCCAACAACCCTTGCAGGCAAAGCCCTTTTTTCACCTCCACTCGGACTGTGCTGTGGTGCGGTGAGGCCTCCACTCGTAGGCTCAGCTAGGCGATACCTAATGGACCGGTTCTATTTAACCAACTTCTTTTAGGTTATAACATAGGAATAACATCGAAATAATATGCGTAACTATGTTAATAAGTAGGCTAAATTCATCACTTTTTTGGATGCACTAAAAGTATCTTTAAGTGACTTGTAGCTATTTGACCTACTTAAGATTTAGCCCATAAGTTAACATAAGTAGATCTTGCCATTTTTCGAAAAAACGTTGGATCAACTTATGATAACTTAGGGTCTAAAGCAGGTCTACTTAGGTTCGAGTTAGCCTACTTATGGAAAAACTTTGATTTCTTAACTCTTAGCATAAATTTTATGACAAAACCTAAAAAAAACCAAGGTTTTGAATAAAATCGGTATTTTTTTGTCAGAGTTGACTTTGTTCTATTTATTTATTTTTCGTCGCATCGCGAAAACGGCAGGCCCTTGTATAGATACAGAGCAGTCATACCTGCATATATGGTAAGTTTGTTGTGTTTTTTAAGACAGGAGCGGTGTGTCCGCTGTGTAACTGTAAGCTCTTGAACTGTGGTGAACAGTTGTTTGCGCTTGTGGCGGTGTGTCCGCCAGGTTGCTAAGGGTGGTATAGTTGTGTGGTCTTTAGATGTGAGCAGGGCTGTAGACACTGTAGAAGCAACCATGTTGTGATGGCCTGTGTGTTTGTAGTTTTTCATGTCAAGAAGGACACGGACGCAGACATGATATATCATGGGACCAAGTTTGTTTCAGCAAGGTTCACTGAGACATGACATGAGTAAAGCCACTCTGTACTGATGAATCTCAGCGATGTCGCGACCACGTCGCGCCGTGGGCCTGAGCCGCCTGCAAACCCTACTGAGCCTGGTTCACGTGACCTTCCGCCAGAAAGGCCACGACCTAAGAGGAGATTGCCTCCACCTGTGAAGCCCGTGGTTGCAGAGACAGAGGTGAAGAGGCCAGCAGCAGGGGTGGCGAAGCAGCCGATCGGGGCGCCTCCAATGGCTCCGATTGGGTCATCTCCTTCCAGAGCTTGGGTGTGAAAGCATTTTTTTTGGTTAGGTCAGCGGTTCGCCCGCTCAGGATGAAGCGGTTCTACCGCTACTTAAAACTATTTGGTTTTGACTGGTATACCATGCTGGTTTGTTTTGTCGAGGTCTGATGATGGTTCTTTCATGTCTCCTTCTGAGGTAGCTCAGCAGTGGCAACAGCAGCAGCACGGCACATGGCAAAGATGTCTACGACGCCTCCCTGGAAAAGAACACGGTTGCAGAGTTCAGGTTCGACTGCGATTCCTGCGAAAGCACGGCCACCGTCTGCGCCGCCCACGCTAGAGCCTGCGAGTGCGGTTCTGGGGTCCAGTCCTAAGGCCCCTCCTATGGTGGTGCCAGGGGCTCGGCCAACGCTACCTCCTCCTCCTCCAGTACCTCCAACAGAATCGCTTCCAGCCCCTCCCACTTTGGTTACCGGTGGCCGGTGGAAAATGAGTCAACCGAATCCAACTGTGTCAGGTACGAGTTCCTTGTTTGTGCATTATTTATCTTGTAATTTCAGTTTTGTCTTGCTTGATGGTTTTCCTGGTTCTCTTCTGGAATGTCTCTTTTTGGGTTCTGGGTAGATGATCGTTGTTGAATCACATAGACATTCAAACAAAGAATTGAAATACTTGAAATACAAGAGAATATATATATATATAAATAAATTAATAATGAAAATTTACATATATATATATATATGTATTAAATGTCTTTATATATAAATCAATCAATACATATATATATATATATATATATTGTATATATCTAAGTATATATAAATATATATAAATTCAAAAGGAGGCAGCTATACTATGTATAGTTTTATTTCGTCACTGCTTCCCCGAGTCAGGTGCAGATGCTGGCACTGGCGCGTTCCCGAAGATGGATGGGGAAAGCTCGCGAGACTACACGTATCGACTCTGGGGAATTTGGCGTCGCCGAGGTGGCCGTAGCCGGGAGTACTTCACATGGAAGTATGGCACCTGGTGAAAAAAAAAAAAAAAGCTGCAGGAACCTTTGGGGGAAACAGGTTGGCTAAGTAGCTACATGGTTGGGAGCAAAGGTTGGCTTGAGGATTTGCGCTGGTTGGTTGGGGCGGTGTGTCCGCCATACAAAGTAAGATATGCACTGATTGTCTTGCAAACATCACCAAATGATACAGTATTGAATACGTTGATGATGTGTTGAGATCTTGGGGCGCTATTAAATATCATCTATCGTGTAGTGTGAAATCATGCATTGACATTGTTACATGACAGGAAAGCGGTGTGCTCGCTCTAGATGACCTCAAGCGGTGTGCCCGCTGCAAATGATCATTTTTAACATTCACTAAGGTTGATTCATAGATTGTTATATTTGTACCTGGCTAAGCTCACCATAAAGAACATCGCTCAAGCAATGCAGCAGCTGGTTGGCTAGCAGGATCAACATAGACAGTGTTGCGTGTGTAGACTTGTTTGTCATGGTGGACAGGCGCAAGCAGCAGAACTTTGAAAAGATCTATGAATACCTAACTGATTCTCAATGGGACTTGTTGCACGGCATCAATCGTGAGGTGGCAACTTTGTCTCTTCTGAATCAGGCCTGGAGTTTGGGTCTCAGATGCCCATCTGAGAACACTTTCGTTGTGTTCACCAACATGCTCATTATGTCTGATCCTGCGAAACCAGTGCTGTCGTCCTTTCAGAAATACTCAATGCTTGGTGACGTCAAGAAGACTTTCAAGAAGTTTAAGAAAAGCAAGAGAGACCAGGACAGGTTGTATGAAGAGTACTTGGAAACGCTTCCCAGCAATGTGGACGCACTGCCTGCTGAATATCAGCTGTCTGCTTTTTCCACGGAGTCTGTTTCTGCTTGCCGTCCTTTGGCTGCAAGAATGCCCCTAACACTGTTCTCAGGTTCAGTTACAAGTATGCATGGTGTACAGCCATATTGATGAACCTCCCATGAATATTTGGGTTAAACATTTGGTGCTCATGTATTATCATCCCCTGTCTAGATCCCATCTTTCTTGTGTTTGCATGAAAGGCAGGTATGCAAATATATGGCTGGTTTCGTTTGTTCATTGCGTAGACAAATATTTAAATGCAGATATGTTTTGAAGCGGTGTGCCCGCTCACCAGGTTTGCAAACTAGTGTCAGTGTTGATTACTGATGTGTACCATGTGTCAGCACTCTGCTTTTGAAACAAATGCACAGATCCAATGTTTCATCAGGTCTTTCTAGGGACGAATTGCTGATGGCCGCTGCCGGAACAACAATGCGGAGACCAAAGGAGCAGCAGCAGATCCAGCAGACACAGCAGAGTTCGCAACCTGTGGACCTACGCATGTTGGAGTTGGCTTTCCGCATGGGCCAAGGAGCTTTGTCACCTGCCTTTGGTGGAGAGATGCCTACTCCATCTCCTACGAGTGTTGCCTCGACACCCGCACAGCTTGCCATTGAAGATCTTCCCCGGCCAGTCGCTGAGGCACAAATTCAACATGCTTATGTCTAAGCACCGGATCATGTTTTCTGAAAGATATGGAAAAGTAGGTTCACCATTTTGCTATTTAAAAAAAAAATGTCATTTTTCAAGGGTTCTCATGATACAAAAAAAGCGGTGTGTCCGCTATAGCGGTGTGTCCGCTTTGTAATTAAGAACAAAACTGTTTAGAAAATCGGAAACATGTTGCAGGCACCTCTGGCCCAGCCCACGGACGTGATTCCAGAGGAGCAAGAGTTGCTAGAATCTGTGCAGTGTGGTGACGAGCCCCAGGATGAGGAGCCTGTGGAAAATCCACAAGTTCCTTGTCCAGCTGACTCCAGGGACTTGAAGGGCAATGACCCAGCTGCGCCGAAGACTGGCAATGCAGCAGATCGCTTGCAGCAGGCACTCAAGCAGCGCGATGTGGAGAAGAAGGCGCAGCGGGACAATGGAGGGAAGACTAGTCAGAAGAGGCGTGCTGAAACAGAGGATCCGAAGGAGTCCAAGACCTCTAGAACTTCCAATTCCCAGAAGACAACAGCAACAGCTGTCGCCAAAGCCAAGCAGAAGAAGGACCAGACTACCAGCAAGACCGTTTCCTCTAAGAAATCGCAGGGCCAGAAGAATGAGAAGAAGAAGAAATTGGAAAAGTTGAAAATGACCAAGAAGGACATCTACAGTCGCGCATATCATGCAGAGAAGAGTATCTTGTTTTAATTCTAGTTGTGAAACTAAACAGTCTTGTATACATCTAAAAAATTATCCTTTTGAGCAAGAGTTGTCTGAGGTAGACTGCTGAGCTGCAAGGGAAAGAAGATGTCTCTGGAGAAGATCACGGAGAAAGCACGAAACGCTGGTAGGTCTGCTGTGGACAAATGGGTTTCCAACCACTGATGTTTTTTGATTAGAGCAAGATCTAATTATGCATATGTGCTGAATGTCCACATATGCTTTCTCTTCAATATCACCCAAAGGGTGTGCAACCGTTGCAAACCAATTGGCAGTTGAAAACAATATGGCAGCAACCCGTGGTATACTTCTCAAAGCATAGCGGTTCCTCCGCTCAATGTCTATTTGAAGGCAGTCTTCTCTTCGGGATGTCATTCTCCATCTCCTACTCCAGTTAGATTGACATGATGTTTTCTCTTCCCATTTGGCTTTCGTACACTTAGACTGCTGGACTTTTTTCAAAAAGCGGTGTTCCCGCTGAATCCGAATCTGAGGTTGATGATGGATATATAGATATATATTTGTAGTCTTTCTTGATCAAGGGGTGCTGATCCACAATGGCATTCACTTTTGCTTTCACGAGCTCAGAAGCTATCGAGCACAGGGGCTTGCCAGCTCTGATGCGCGACAGACACCCAGCCCTCGACTTTAAGAACACCCTGGGCCCTAAGCAGCGTCAGCGGCTCCGCCTTGGAGGGGAATCGTTTCTGGACAGTGATGGGATGGTACTTATTTAGGTTGTTCATTTTCTTTGAAGGGTTTCCACATACTTTCAAGTGGGTTTGTTTCAATGTCTTAATCAAATATTGATGCATGGGGCATATGGTGATTGAATTTACCAAGTAGATTGGCTTATACTGGTTGGTTTGATCATCCAATTAATTGGCACCTCTTTTTTCTTAGTGGGATTGCGATGCTCCTATGAACCTTGACCTATACCTGTGATGTTTGGCTCTGGCAGCTTGGGTTCCTGAGGCTCTATATCTCTGTGAACTCGTTCCAGGGCTCCTTTCACCGGTTCAAGAAGCATATGGAGCATGAACATGAGGGCATTTACTACATGACTTTTGTGACCTCGGGAACTACTGACATTGGGGTAGTTGTGCGGCTGCCCACACAGTCGAAGCAGGCCAGGGTCGTGTCCATCACTCCTGTGAATCCACGTCAGGCACAGATGCAGTCAATGGTACATGGCCATGATTATGGCGCGCTGCCTTTCAAAGATCGTTCTGTCTTTGATTATTTGTTGGAGGCCCTGGAGGAGCACGACCGCCAATTCCCGAATCATCGGGAGGCTTTTGTGACATATGTTGTCCAGGGGCAGCCCGTTTCTTGGCAAAGTTGGACGCACGATGTCAAAGAGTTCTTGGGTGTGACTAAGCCGAAGAAGTCGCCAGTGAAGGCTGCTCTTTCCAAAGCCAAGCAGGATGAGAAGCCCACGAAGAAGAAGAAGAAGCAGACATCGGCTGCACCGGATGGTGAGTCAAAGAAGAAGACCAAGACACCGGTGCCAAAGATCATGAAGAAACCTAGCAAGTCTAGATCATGAAGAAGCCTAGCAGCTCTAGATCACGAAGAACACTATCAAGTCGAGGGCAGTGGGAAAAAAACATGCGCGCAAAGAAGAATGGCAGATGTGTTTTATTGAAGCTGGATTTTGGGGGTTGGAAAAGCAAGTTGGTCTTTGAACGGTTTGCAACCCTAATGTGTTAAAGAAAGCGGTGCCTCCGCTCAGCAACAATGGGTAGTTGTTGGCATGCGGCGGTGTTCCCGCCAGTGGTTATTCTTGGTGGAAATGAAACCGGTTTGCCTGCTGTTGCTTCTTGCAAGACAAGGGTTGGGTGAGGGATGGGTAGCGGTGTGCTCCGCTGAAACCTTGTAAATCAAACTTGTGCATCGAGCTACACTCAACACAACACTCCAATCATGTTATCGGTTCTCACTGATCACTCTGATACAGCAAAAAATGCTTTGTTCAGATCTGATTCATATGTGCGGACTGCTTCCCCGATATCTCCCGATATCTCCCGATATCTCCCCGATATCTCTCCGATATCTCTAGATATCCTTATAAAAATCAATCCCCGATATCTCCCGATATCTCCCGATATCTCCCGATATCTCCCGATATCTCACCAAAACTATACTTTTTTATACCGATATCTCCCGATATCTCCCGATATCTCTCCGATATCTCTCCGATATTTCTTGCCATTCCTTGCCTATCTTGAACATGTGTTGTTTGTACTCTGTTGGCCGACATTGCCTGAATCCTCTATGCTCTGCAGGTTCAAGAGCCTGTGTGGCCACCAGTTCAATCGTTCCTTGCCTCCAAATATCACCATGACCGCTCAGCCAGTGGAGCCTCCTCATGATTCCTTGCTTGCGGGGGAGGACACTCAAGTCTTTGATGACACACATGTGGACACGCGCTGCGCCAAATGCTGTGAACCTATCATGGATATGGGCCAGGCATTCCACAAGGGAAATGGCATCTATCAATGCTCCTATTGCCATAACATCTATCAGATGTTATACCGTCACTTGGGAGGCGTCAGTGATACGGTGGCAGTCTGGTCCGCAGATAAGCAGAAAGCCTTCTTCAAAGAAACCTGTGCCAAGATGAAGGTCGTTCCAGTGAACGGTCGATGGGCATTGGTGAAATCACAGCTGGTAAGTCACCACACTTCCTTCAAAAAGGAGCAGCACATCACAAGGGTCTCTGAAGTTTTCAAGCCCCTGGGAGTTTGGAAGCAAGAGGGGTACGACACTGAGCTGATCCAACAGAAAGGCCAGAAGTCCACAAACGTAGTAGCTCGGTTACGGTAGAAAATTTTCAAGCATGCTTCATGATCCTGCCAACTCTGCTATGCGACCTATCCATGAATATGTAAACAAATTATATATTAGTGCGTCCTGGTTCAATGCAGCACCCGGCAAGACAATTTGCTGAGGTATTTGGCGAAGTGTGGGCAGCACCAATTACCGAGATAGTGCACGAGAACATCAGGGGCCAAGTGGAACAAGAAATCATGTCCAAAGAGCACCAATTGAAGAAGAAGAAAGTGGGCGGCGGTGGCAAGAAGAAGGCTGAAGCTCCAAGCGCCAGCAAGGAGGATGAGACGGTGGTCATCGACGACGATGCTTGGAGTCTCCCATCAGATGTGGAAGTGGTGTCTTCAAAGCCTGCTAAGGCTGCAAAGGCTACCAAGGACGACGATGCAGGCAAAGCAGCACGCGCGGCCAGGAAAGCTGCGCAGGTGGGGTATAGGGGAACAAACAAATAACAAGGAGGTTTAGAAAACAACAACAGCCAATAGAAGGATTTCAGTGTTGTTCAAGTTCATGTTGCATCAGGTTCGTGCCAAAGCATGGAAGACTGAAATCCAACGCGCCACCAAAGCCATGTCAATGCTGAACTCTACGTGCAACTCCTTTGGTTCCTTTGCCCCCAAGCTGGCCAAGCACAAGGACATCCTGACTGAGGCCCAGCAGACCGGCTTTGCTGAAGCACTGAAGCGAGTTGAGGAGATGAAGAAATGCATCTTGGTTTCAGCATCATGTTTTTTAAGGGGTGTTCTTTTCCCAGCTCGAATTTACTGTCTTGAGAATATCATTCATCACCTCAGGTGCAACTACGTTGGTAAGTGCCCCGGAAGCTTACATGCTCGACAACGATCCTGCTGAGTTTCCTGGGGATGCCATCGAAGACATCAAGGCTGCTCAGAGCGTCTTGAAAGAAGTCCGTGGCGTGGTTTGTTCTCACATCGCAGCGGAGAAGGCTCGGGCACCTCCAAAGGAGAAGAGACCTTCTGGCAAAGCCAAGGCCAAGGCAAAGGCAAAGGCCTGAACGACTTGGTGGCACTCAGGATGGTGAACCGTTTTCTTCAAAACGAATATCTTACTCAGTGGGGAAGCCTGCAATGCAGGCTGCTTTGGGCAAAGAGCTCATTGGAGTGAAAGGATGGGGAAAAAGAAGTTGGGGTTGGGAATGTGAAGAATGAAGAGGGCCATTGCCTCCTTCAAGGCGGTGTGCCCGCCATAAATGGGAACCTACCAAAGAGTTGTCCAGTTCAAGCGGTGTGCCCGCTACATGGCGCACTGATACAAAGCGGTATCCCCGCTGCTCCAATGTAAGCTTCAGACCTTGTAACAACTGTGTGTGAATGCGTTTTTGGCTTAGAAGAAATGTAGTATGCTGTATGTTGCTTCAATAGACAGCAATGAACAAGAAGAAATGGCAAAGATTAACACATGACTAAAACAAAGAAATACCACACACAGACACGCTTACCTAAATCACAAATACTTTTACCTATATATTTCTTTTAGTATGCCAAAACGTAGCTTGCCTTCAGAAGATAAGGACAAGCTTCAGCAATGTTTGAGACTGCGCACTGTCTCTGAAAGAAGTACACAAGAAATATGGAACATCCTTCGCCCAGAGCAAAAGCTCACCCGTCACCATTTTCAAGATGAAGTGGATGACGAACTCAAGCCGTGGAAATCCTTGATTCTCTGGCCAGAGTTTGTAAACTTGGATGGACACACAATCCAGTTGCCAATGGTCGATTTGAAAGGTTTGGTTGCCAAGCTACTTGCAGAATGTGCCAAAACCATTCAGAGAGCACAGCAGGGGCATGCAACCTTGTCCCCGGTGATTTACTTTGATGACGCTACTGCAGGGAATGTGTTAGCAGCTGACAAAGCCAGGAAGGCGAGCCTATGGTATGTGACATGGAAAGAATGCACTGCAAACATTGGCAACGCCAATGTCTGGTTGCCATTGATGGCCATCCAAAGTGATGCTGTGGCAACACTTCAGGGAGGGGCATCTCAAGTTTTGATCAAAGTGCTGGGGGAAGCCATCACGTCAGAACTGGAGGCTGGCATGCATGTAGAGACGGCCGTGGGGTCCCTGTGCTTCAGACAAAACCAAAACTGTTTTTTTCTTGGAGACCACGAAGCGGTTCGAGCGGCTTTTCTGACTAAGGGCAGTGCAGGCATGAAACCATGCTTTCATTGCAGCAATGTGTTGAAAAAGGGATCGGATGTTACGATGATTGATCCCTTCTTTGTGGAGATTGATTCGGAGAAGAATTTTGTAGCTGCGTCCAATGCTGAAGTCTTTGCCAACGCTGACCGTTTGAAAGGGTGCATCACTAGAACAGAAAGAGAAGCCTTGGAAAAGGCAACTGGCCTTGCCTATGATCGACATGGTGTCTGGTATTCTGAGATGAGAGAGAGACTACCACCTTCCAACGTGCTCACAGATACTATGCACACTTACTTCAGCAACGGTTGCGCAAGTTGGGAAGTAGCGCTGCTGGTTAGCCAGCTTCTCCGCTTCACACAAGTGACTTTGGTTCTCATCAGAGAAGCAGTCATTGCCGCCAAATGGAAGACCAACCGTGCTAGTAAGAAAACCATTGGCTACATCACTTCGCTTTTCCACGAGCGTTTGTTTTCAGCTGACCTCTACAAGGGACAAGCGCATCAAACCGCTGCGATTGTACCCCTTCTGCGTTTCTACATGGAAACGATGGTGATTCCTGGCGGCCGTCTCCCAACCAAGTATTCTTTATCCTTTCGGGCTCTTTCAGATGTAACCCGATACCTGAGGAAACTTCAGCACTTGGGAAAACCATTCACTGCAGCCCATGCTTGTGAGCTCACACGATTGACAGAACGCCACCATGTGCTATTTAAATCAGCGTACGGAAGTGATCAATTTCGACCAAAGCATCATCACCCCCTCCATATAGCAACCGACTTGCTTACCTGCCAGTTTTTCCCATCCTGTGAACCGCTGGAGGGCAAGCATCAGATATACAAAGGAGGATGTGGGCATTTCCAACGTTGCAATGTCAAAAAACCACACATGTTTGCTTCAGCTGTTTTAGCTAGATTGCTGCAAGCGTGCAAAGCCAACTTGGACAAGTTCGGCGTCCCATGGTTTCGCTTGATGGCTCCTGTGGAGGAATCTTCTTTGGAGGATCAGATATCCTTTGGCGCCATTGGGAACAAATCTCTGGTGGAGAGCAATAGTTCCGTGGCATTTGAACATTGCATAACCTTAAAGCACTTCTGTTTGGCCTTGACAACATAGATCATAAGAATAGTACCATCAAAGCGGTGTGTCCGCTATATGTAGAAGAACCATTATGATGAAATTTTAGCAATGTTTTTCCTGCCCAGTTCAGTATACTTTTCCAAGTAGTTTCATGTGGGATGATATTTTGTGATCTTTATAGGGTTCCTTCGACTCTTGAGGCTTCTACTTTCTCGCATGCCCCTTGCATGCTGGCGACGTTGTGCTCTGGAAGAACCTGGGTGGAGTCATCATCAAATTCTTCTCGTGCGCAGGGAAGATGTACGTCAGATGCTGGAAATTGACTTTGGTTTCTCGGACTGAATGGAGGCAAACATTTTGATATGGATGGTCAGAATCTTTTTTTTTGCAAGGAGAAATCGGGGCCTCCCATTCCCAAATACTAAGGTATCTGAGCACATCTGGGGCTCGAGATGGCATGTGTCAACTGACATGGCTACCTGGCACCTGTCGCACGATAGCCTGCCAAGCACACCATCTTGGTATCGCTACCTTCCTTCGGGCAATGAAATGCATTGCTTGAACTAGAGCAAACCCTCATGGGACGGCGCGCACGTGTCCAAAAAAGACCACTGTCTCAGCTTCCGGTGCTGGGGGTTGGGGTGGGTTGTCACAAGGAAGCGGTGTGCCCGCTATAGAGATCTTTGTTTGACATGGAGAGCGGTGTGTCCGCTATCAACTAAAATCGTTTTTATTCATAATTACGAAGATCCAATCTAAAAAAAAGTAAATAGCCAAAAGCACATCATCACTCATCACAATCAAAGAATTCTAACATATACAGATACAGTACATTATATGTGTTGAAGATTTACATGATATCTTCATATCAACGGAAGCGGTGTGTCCGCTTTTTGTCTCACCTGTGGAATCACACAATGTATGCCTTGCCATTTTCAGGCTCCAGGTCTCGAAACCTCTGCACTTGCTGCAGCCCCCTGTTCCGCTCCCATGTCCACTACTTCTTTGCCTCAGATGATTGCAGCCCAGGCCATTCACTGGACAGAGAAGCAGTTGGACGACATTGAGTGCTGCCGTGAAACCATGCGACGCCTCTGTGACATCATTGGTCACACAGATGAGACTGCACCGTTGGCAACTATGTGGGTCAATCTGACCCGGGCCCAGGTTATGATGAACACAGGCTTGGATGGATTGGAGATCACCCGTGAGAGCATGGGGTCAATCAAAGAGACCAACGTTGTGGAGGTGGAGAAAGTGTTGAGGAGTTTGAACCTTTACCAAAGGACACTTCTGCAGCAGGAGATCCAGATTTCCTTTCGAGTTCTGCTGTCCTTGGATTGTTGGCGTGAACAGCCACTCCTTGACACGTTGACCTTCTTGGAGACCTCGTTCCAATACCTTGACAAGTGAGGTATGTCATATATCTCGAATGGACATCATGGGAAATTAAAAAGGGAGTTGGGAGAGGATGAGGAGGATATCTTTTGGTGTAAGAAAAAGCTTGTTGTCATGTGCACTCCACTTCCCTGGCATGTACTTCGACAGCGGTGTGTCCGCTTCCAACCTTCTTTTCCAATGTTGACAAAACAAATAGCTAGCTGTGTCCCTACTCTTGGTAGGAAAATCAGCGGTGTGTCCGCTATCGAAAAACAATTGCACATGAATACAAAACAAATAACTAGCAGTGTCCCCACTCTTGATAGGAAAATCAGCGGTGTGTCCGCTATCGAAAGAACAATTGCACATGACTACAAAACAAATAGCTAGCAGTGTCCCCACTCTTGATAGGAAAATCAGCGGTGTGTCCGCTATCGAAAGAACAATTGCACATGACTACAAAACAAATAGCTAGCAGTGTCCCCACTCTTGATAGGAAAATCAGCGGTGTGTCCGCTTTCGAAAAATGAGTTCACATGAGTACCAAATCTTACACACAACCAGCATGTCCGCCATAAATGTTGTTCCAAACCATGAAATCACAAGAATGTTTTCCACATGCCTATTCAACATGTACAGTTTCTTGATCCAAAAGAAAACAAAAATGCACAAAAACATTGAAAAATCAAGCGGATTTCTGAAAATTTACCACCAATAATGAAAACTTAATTTTTCTAACTTTTTTTGATGCGTTCTACTTATTTCTACTTATTTCTACTTATTTCCTTGCTGGTCAACTTAAGATCAACTTAAAATCAACTTAACTTATTGTGATTCCCTTTTAAAAACTCTTTTTAAAATTTTAGGTCATAAGTTGATCTTAAGTAGATCTTAACTACACGGAAGTAGACCAACATACTTGTAGTAACTTGAAGTGCCACAAGTAGAACGGGTCCATTAGGTACGGCCCCGCTGATGAGCAGGCCAAGGATTGGCTGTCAATGACAGCTTCATTGGGCGCCGGCGACACGCCAGCGCTGTACGGAGTTTGCACCGTTCCAGGAGCTGAAGCTCCCGAGCCAACCACCTCCACCGTCTTGTCGATCTGGTGCTCCTCAGTGAAGTGGTGTTCTGGCGATCCTCTCGGAGTCCTCAAGCCGTCTCCTTCTTCTTGGTTGAGTCGTTCTTGCCTCCCTTGCCTTTGCGACCCTGGTCCTGCCCCTTCTTGCCTCCATCCTTTCCGTCTGACTTTCCTTTTCCTCCCTTCAGAGGCCTCCTCCCTTCTGGTTGGCTGGCATAGAGCTGCAGTTTGTGATCTGCGTGGGCACTCTTCTGGGCCATCGACAGCTCGCCGGAAGGGGCCAAGATGTTGGCATCGGGCTCGAGGATCTCCATCTTCTGGGCAACCGTCCAGTGATTGCCTGAAATCGTCGCTTCCAGGCTCTTGATCCGTTGGCAGACCAGGTCCGCCGCGGAACTGGGACGGCAGCGCAACATCAGGTCCAGCGCCGCGCACAATGTATGGAGCTCTCGCTGCATTGGCCCCGAACACTTGCGATGAAGTTCCTGCTTGTAGTACAAGAGGCTGACTGGACGTAGCTGACCCTTCGTGTCCTCGTCCCCCAGCCCCTGTACCAACGACCGTCGCATCTGTCCCAACGTTTGGCACGCCAGGACACCTGGGAAGTGTTCGTAGATCCGACGGACCTTGGATGATGAGTTGAACACTGTCTCTGCATCCCCCTCCATCTCGTCGACGCTGCTTGTCCCGGTGCTGCTCCTCGAAGAACTCGATGAGCTCGACGACCTGTCCTCCTTGGACTTCAGGTGGCGCCTTGCTTTTCTGGCCACCCTCCTCCGGATCTTTTCTCTGCCATCGAGCCCTGTCCCAGCGAACAGGTTCTGGTTGGACTTTTGGCTGGACTTCTTCGGTCGCCTTCCATCGTGGACCACCGGGGGCTCCTCCACCTCTGCTCCCTCGGGGGCCTTCGCTCCTTGGGCCTCCGTCTTTTCTTTCTTCTTCTTTTTCTTCTTTTTCTTCTTCGATTTCTTTTTCTCTCCGGAGTCGCTGTCTTCCTTGTCTCTCTTTGCTCCTCCTGGAGCTCCCGATCCAACAGGAGCTGGACCTCGGTCTAGCGCTCTCAGCTGCCGCAGGTCGTCTTCTTCCGGTGCTGGGAGAACTTTGAGCAAGTTCCCCACCCATCCTTCCTCTTGAGCGTCGGCCTTCTTCAACCGACCTGACCCGACGTGGATCAGATCGTCCGCTACTGCTACATGGGCGCACCCGTCTGGGCAAAGGAGACCTCGAAGCATTCCTCCGGATGGGCTCGTGCAGAACTTCAGGAGGGCATCTGAACTCGTTCCTGAAGGTTCCAACTTGATGATGGCGTGGGGGCTGCCCAAGATCACCTCTCGCACCGTCGCTGCCAGCTTGCACTCCAAGTGGTAGTACACCGCGTTCTCCATGACGATGTCCATGCCAATCTTGATCTCGTCGAGGGGAAGCTTGCGAAGCTCCACCACTTCTCCTGCCTTCCACCGTTGGGTTACCGTCAGAGCGGGGCCCGGTACTCCTCCCAGGGCCGGTCGCCTCCGTACGGCATGCTTTGCTTTGGCTTTGGGAATAGCCTTTGCTTTGGCTTTGGCTCCTGCCTTCGCTCTTGCCTTGGCTCCTGCCTTTGCCAAGGCCTTTGCCTTTGCCTTGGGCGCCATTGTGCTGGTTAACGGGACCAGGCACGCTGCGCTGCCCAAAAATCCTTCCTCCAAAGACCTCTCTGCTTATGCCTTGCTCCCTTTGTTCCTCTCCTTCTCGACCTCGATCTCTCTCTCGGCCTTCCTCTGTCTTTGCCGTCTTTGCGACGAGGGGGTTCTGCTGGCTCTGGGGGCCTAGCAGATCCAGAAGCAACAGTTGAAGTCCTTGCCAACTGAGCTCCCAGTGAACCTTTCACTGGAAGTTTGCCCAAGTGGTACACTTGGGGGTTGTCAGCCATGTGTCTGTCGGCTGCACTCAAAGGCTCGCGTTCCACTAGCCTCACACCGGACTCCTCTGACTTGCTCTCCTCTTCCTCGATGGCAATCTCTTCCTCTTCGGTTCCTAGTGCTTCCTTAGCTCCGGTCTTCCTATCCTCAGGCTTCGCCTTGGACGAAGATGCTTTTTCCTTCTTGACTCCTTCGGCTCGATGATCTTTCTTCTTATCCTTCTTGACCTTTTTCTCTTTACCTTTCTTTTTCTCGGCTTTCTCTTTGGCAGGTTCCTTGTCTTGCTTCTTCTCCTCTCGGTTTACAGCCTTGGTCTTGGTCTCAGCCTCCTTTGACTCTTCACTCGAGGATGGCTTCCTTGATCTCTTGCGGGAGCTTGTAGCTTCACTTGGCACAGGGTCCTTCTCCTCTTTGTTCTGTCTTGCCTCTTTTTCCCCAGAGCGTTCAGGAGCCCTTGGCGTCCCGCGCTCCGCTGTCAATCCACGGGCCTGGTTGCTCTCGGAGAGGTCCAACAGGTAGCCAGCGGTGTTTCGAAGAACCTCGAGGATGACCCCTTCCTGAGAAGGGATGAAGTGGCCCTGTTCAATGTAGCCCTTGATGCGGGCTAATGTCCGGCACACCGAACAGATGGGTGAGGCTGAGAAGGTCCCACACCTATCGCACACCATATGCCTTGAACAAAACACTACGGTACGTAACACTCAACTCAGTGCATCTTAACTACCGGGACGGCATTACATATATTATGAGTTTCTGCGCTCTCTCTCACTCTCACTCTCACTCTCACACTCTCTCTCTCTCTCTCTCACTCTCTGTCTCTCTCACTCTTTCTCTCTCTCTCTCTCTCTCTCACTCTCACTCACTCTCTCTCTCTCTCTCTCTCTTTCTCTCTGTCTCTGCCGTGGTTTTGTCGGTCGTCCTGTCCCTCAAACAAGACACTCAGCTACAGAAATGTAGAAACTTAGCCGGTCGAAGTGATGGACTACACCCTTCTGATCACTGATAGCATCACAGGACATTCATAGGAGAGGCCATCGAGAGGATTGTGAGTTGTTTTGGCAAAACCCTGTGACCCTTGTGAAGGCAATTTGCACAAGTTTCGCTATCGACTTTTGGTATTGAAGCATGCCGTCGTTCGACTTCAATTGTCGATGTCAAAACGTGTGAAATGCTCGTGCTGCTCGTGGTTTCTGCATGGCCATGGCTATCTATGCCTCGTTGCTCCTGCCATTTCGTTGGCATTCCATCTGGAGCCTCCGTGGAGCGCTCAATCCAAGGCCTTGCCGCAGCGCAGCCATCGTCATCGTCACATGGCCTGGCTCACTGGAGCAGAATGGTTGTTGGTTGGTGGTCCATCAACCACCATCAACCACCATCAACCACCATTAACCACCATTAACCACCACTAACCACCATTGAGCATCAGAATGTCAACCATAACTCAGCAGGTTATGATACACTTAATGAATACCATCGTGCTGTCTGGTTGGGGATTGAACCACCCCGTCATGGAAAATATGCTTGTTGACCGACCATTTGTTAAATCAAACCACCAACCAAATGTTTATGATAGTTGAATCATTCAAGAATGGTGGCAAGCAGCAGTTGACAATGGTTCCATAGTTGCTACAATGGTTGCATGATGTTCTATGATTTTCTTTCCAAAGCGATATGCAGCTCGAGAAGGGCCACATGTCTGCAGGAGCACCATGATGCTTGTATGATGTTCTTGAGCTGGTTGCGAGAAGGTCATCCAAAATGGCCATGTATCATAGGATGGTCAGATGATTCATGACTGATCATGGTTGACGATGCTTGATGGATTGAAGCACCAAAAATGCCAGGCTTCAGTTCATTGACCCAGGCCAAGAAACCTGTCCCAAACAGGGTCTTCGATTCCCGATGCAGCACGTTCCTTTTGGAGTTTTTCATCCTCAGCCTGGAACTTCTGCAACAGATCTGGTGGAATCTCTCCATCTTCCTCCTGGGATGGCGGTGGATCTGGTGCTTCACAGAAGTGCTCTACCGGCAGAGCTAGTGCTGAGACACGTTGACAAACCCACCACGCAGGCAATGCGTAGGAAGAACGCCCCACATCTGCACTACATCTGAATCATTATCTCTTTCCCAGTGCTCCAAGGATTCTCTTCAAATTCTTCGGTCAGATTTTGACAAGAAACAATGGACTTATTCCTGAATTCCGCTGCTCTCACATGTAAGAGCAATTCAGTGAGTTCAGCTATTGAATTCCTTCGATGTCCTTTCTCTGCCTTCCTCCGTCAAACTGTCTTTACTAGCTGATGATTCCTGTGAATTCTCCAAATTGTTTAGCCCTCAAATGCCGAAGAACTACATAAACAATGACAGCTAACAGTTTCATTTTCCGCAGAATTGCTCATTGAAGATTTAGTCCAAAACTGCCTCTAGAATTGTGACCAACAAAAACCGGGACTTACTTTTCTTGCAGCCGAAACTAGAAGCAGTCTGGAAGTTGCAATGACCTAAAGCTTTGGGCAGCCACAAGGGAAAGATGGAGCTGCGAAGCGCCCCATCAGCGCGTCGCGTCTCGGTTGAACACACACACACACACACTCTCGATGACTGTTGAAACTGTTTAGATTGATCTCTCGCTCTCTCCATTTTTCTCGGCATCCCCGGCCAATCACACTTGCTACCAGTTCTTGCTCGGATTTCTTTGGGAATCTCTTGCTGTTGATCTCTTCCCAATTGTCTGACGTGTCGAAATGTTCGATCTCTTTGCTACCCCGCTCTTTTGCTCACACTGGTCTCTGCCTCTGATCGCTCTGGTATCTCTGGTTCTTCAAGCGATTGATTTGTCTTGCTTTTGGTCATCTTGGTACGGGCCTGTAGCTGCAGAAGACCAGGTACAGTAAATTTTGAAGTGACAAAAGACCTACTCAGAAGTTTGGCTTTCGAGAAACAGCGCTCCTGCTCTTCACTTATGTCCTTTCCATGGACAATGGAATCCACATAGATCGTGTTGCCAACATGCCTCAAATGCAGCCGCATTCAACCGAGAAAATTGGAATTGCATGGAATTGCATCAAATCTGCTGAGCAAGTTGGCTCAATGCAAGCCATGTCGCAACATTTGCAAGTGCTCGGGCACAGATCCTCCTGAAACAAAGGGGCCAATCCATCGGTAGGCGCGCAGTGGGCATTCCATGTCGGTTGTAGGAAGCTGCTTTGAGAGTGGCAGCAGAAGACCGTTGCTTCGAGGGCTTTCGAAACTCCACACGTCTTTGTTGAGGAGCGAGGCACCACAGCGACATTCTTCGCCCACCAAGCCAAAGAGATCCAAGCCAGCACCGATGCAAAATTCGAAGCAAAGCTCTGGCGTCATGTCGTGATTGATCTGCAAGCGATAAAACCTCAGCATCTGAAGCATCTGTCGAGGCTTTGGACAAGGAGCTCGACGAAAATTCAGTTTTGGTTTCGGATTTCAACTCAACCACTTCTGATGTGTAAGACATTGGCAAGCTCGATCAGTTTGAGCGGTTGATATCTTTCAGTTTGAGTCTACCTCACCTGGTGTCACAAGATCTTGACAGCCTGTTAGCGGGTTTCAGCACCGCTTCCAAGGAACGGCAGGCCGCTGCGGCATGGTTCATCTTTTGTCCAATCTCGACATTTAAAATCTGCTGCCTCCTCTGTCGTGTTGGTCTCTTCTTCCTCTCCTGGCAGTCACAGGTCCGGCGCTGCCTCCAGAAATCAACCCGTTTCAATCAGACTCCGCTTTGACCCCGGCCTAGAGGAAAGCACCCGACCAATTCAAACTCGCTGTCCACGGTTTCTCCCCATTCCACACTGTCATCTTAGCAGGCAAGCAAAGCGGCAAATTGTCTCTGGGGAATCATGCGGCGATGTCAGAACAATCAAAATTTCAAAACATGCAAGAGCAAACTTCAACCCGACAGTCTCCATAGGAATGCCTCATATCCATTTTTGCAGACAACTATTTCGTAACGAGATGACACTACAAGAAAGTACGGTCTATCCATACCTGTTCAAGCCCAAAGCAATCCTGCAAATCTCACGAACAGCATGGAATTTATAACAATGCCTCCAACGGAAGAAGACCTTTCAACGAGAAAACAATCCTAGCGGAAGGAAAAGCTTCCTGAGCCCTGCTGGCTCGCACACTGCCAGCTGCAAAGAAACAACTTCACCACTCGGCGCTACCTATTTTTGGACCGCAAAGAACTCGCATCAACCTTGCTTGTTGAGCTCCAATTGCCCCATGGAGCTTGGTCGAAAGTATTCTACTGCGAGTTTTAGCAAATGAAAATGTGAAAAAGTGTGAACCATCTAAGATCGTTTGAGTGCCCTTGTTTTAGGAACAGATCATAAGACGGGAGGGATGGAAAAAGAAAAAAGAATCTGTTCCTTCCATCCGCATTCGCCGCAAGCTTTCAGATAAGGCGCTGGGATCATCGTCTCCATCACAGTCGAGGCACCCGGGAGGGCAAGAAACTACTCCACAATGGCAGCGCCTCCAAAGGATCGCTGATGAGTGGCCCTGTCCCCAGTGTGTCCCGAAAATCAAGAATCAACGTACTGCACCTGACAAGTTGAGATGAAAAAAGTTGATGGGAGCTTACATAGTTTATGCATACTTTTCCGATGTAGGCAGCAGCTACGCCGGTCATTCGTCTGTGGCATGGGGCTGTTGCCCTCTGCACCTCTTCGCTCCACAACAAGAACAACAACAGCCACCAGCGCAACAATCACTGCAGCACGCTCAGCCATCTCTGGCCCTCCAAGCCGCCTCGAGATTTTGAAACGAAAACCGCGCTTCCAAATGTCGGTGTTTGCACCCCGTATCTATGGAAACCGGCACAACACGTAGATCCACCTTGTACATGCACCCTGATGGAATCTTGCACCTGGAACGCAACTGGGCTCCAACCTGGAGCTTGTCATTGAGCGAATCCTGAATTCTTCCAGCTTCGCTCTTCATGCTGGAGGCATCAGCATCCCAGCACATGAGCAGCGTCACTCAAGCAATGCCAATTTTAGGTGGAAGCTTCAACAGCTGTTCACCAGCTCAAGACCAAATCATTGACCAGGAGGGCAACGCAGAAACAGAACCTGGAGCAGACATACTCCCAGGAAACTCAAACATCCCGGCGTTGGGAGTTGCCCCTGTCGCCAAGGCTCCATGCAACGATGTAGCATGTTAGGCTGTCGCTAACGCCAATGACTCTGTCATACCAATCACATCCAATCACTCTGTCAACCTAACACAACTCTTTCACGCCATCACAAGCTGGTTAATAAGCCATTTAACTATGGTTATATCTTCCACAACTAGTAGTTACCCTACTTAACCCACCTCAAGAATCCAGAAACTGCTTTCAATCTGCCGATCCTTGGACCTCCCAGTGTTCCATATCGCCGTAGGCTCCACTGGACCCTACGGCTTCACCTTCACTTTCCGCCTTGCAACCATACTCCGAAGCCCAAAGACTTTGACTTCTCATAAAATGCTGAGTCATTCAGGTCATGACTTCCAATCTCTAGTTGGTGACTAAGATGGGATCTGAGCACCTTCGATCTCCTCACTTCCGTTGATCAATGGAAACATTGGCCACATGCTTTCGAAGAAGTTCAGCACATGTAAAACCAAATGCCCCTTGCGATCCATATCTATCATTCCCCGGGCTCTAGAGAACAACCTTGGGCAAAAGTGAGGTTCTATCTTACCGTTCCATCTTCCACTACAATGAAATTTAGCCAATTGCGCTTGATTCAATCACTCTAATTTCCTCAAGGCAAATGTCCGAAATTTCGGACGATACGTTCCAGAAGTGTCGAGGGTGAGCCAAATGCACACCCAAAGCGAAAAGCGTCCTCGACAGAAATCCATCCAGCTTTTTGACCGCAACAACTATACGCTATTTGAATCTATTGGAGCTGGAATTACCGCGGCTGCTTGCACCACACTTGCCTTCCAATTGATACTCATGGAGAAACTGAAGTTCTACTCATGATGCCCTATATAGTTGTTTCTTGCCACTACAGTACCTCCCTGTGTCAGGGTTGGGTAGTTTGCATGCCTGCTTAGATGTTTTTGCCATTTCTCGTGTTCCCTCTCCGGAATCAAACCCCGAAAACAAGCATTTGGAAGCACAGGGACAATGATGGAATAAATGATGAAGAGCAAAACACCACAACCAGAACACGAACACCAAAACTCCGGGAAAACATCCAGGAAACTACAACTACAATCAAGACACGGCCACCAGAACACCGCCCTGAGAACACCACCACCAAAATGCCGTCAGCATAAACTTGAATGACGCTAGTGCTAGTCGTGGGCGGCTAGAGAATTAGTCCAGTTTATCATGACCACAAGTAGAATCTGGGCACATCGCAGCTGTTGCGCAGGACGCAGGCCCAGCTCAAGAACGAGCGAGAAAATTTGCAGCGACCGAGACAACCAGAGCAGTGCTTTCATGAGCCACGCGCAGTTTCACCACTACACTTTGCATCACTTTGCGACCCGAGCATGGCTCAATCTTTGAGACGACAAACGCAACATGTAGCAGTTTGCGACATGGCAATGTTACCACGCTGGAGCACCTGGTTCTGGGTTGGGCCCGGCCTGTACTTTCGGGGCTTTTGTAAATGTTCGCAACGGAAATCCTCAAGCTCTTCAGCGGCAAGCGAATAGCACTTCACCTGGCATAGCACGGCGCTTTCCGTTTCGCTTTGACCTGTCTGTGGCACAGCCTCCAAGCACAACTGCTTCGACGTCGCGCACCTCGCGCTTCTGAAAGGCTGGCTTCATACCGAGCCAACGCCTGAACCACAACAGAAGGGGTCACTGGTCCAACTGCAATTCCGCCCGCGGCCATTCGGCCATGTACACATTGACTTTAGACTTTCGACTTTGAACACTTTGTACATTCTTGACTTCCATCTTATTCCACATCATTCCATTTTAGATGCATTGAACGTATACTGAACATCAAAAATGCCGCTTTAGATGTACTGAGCTGATTCGTAAAAACAAGTTCAAATGTTCATACATTGATTTCATGTTTCAACATTCCTTCATTTTATTTGTTTCACCCAACAGTTTGTACATAACTCATAACATCTATATATTATGTGTTCAGATTCAAAGTAGATCCAAGTTCAACGTGGATTTACTGATGGAATCATCCACGCTGCCTGGAGCCGGGACATACACGATGGCAAGTCTCAAATGGCCCAGCCACCCAAGAGACCGGCACTTCCTAAGGCAGGGAGACGCAGCTCTCCCCCAAAGCACCAGCGCTTGTGGTGAAACTCATGAAGCTTTAGCAAGATGGATCTACAAAATAGTAGGGGTAGATGACTTAAAGCAATGGACTTTAGCAATATGATTGTCTACTTGTCATCTACCGTCAAAAACTTGACTTGGAGTGTAGGAGGAATGGGCAGTTTCAACAAAAGAACAATCAGCAAATCCTGCAGATTGGAAAGAAAGCACGAGTTGGAAACCAAGTGAACAGGTTGATAGAATGAGTCCAAGGCAATGGTGAGACTGCGACACGTTGAATCTCGACAAAATCATAGGGGTGAGATGACTTAAAGCCGCAATACAGAGCTGTTCCCATCCATCCTGCGGAACCAGGTTTCAAACTCTTTACTTTGCTTGGAGCGGGAGCGGTACCTGCAGCTCAACAAGGAGTCCCAAGATTTTTTGAGCATGGAAGCTCAACTATCTGAACAATTGTGTTCATAAGCTCTCGAAAAATCAGACGCCAAGATACTGAATGAAAGCATTGCCCCCTGTCTTCCGGCACTCTTCACTTGTCGAGCAGTTCGCAGAGAATTCCTGATCTCCTGGACGTTGAGAAGAAATCACTGAACTTTGACATCACGAGCACCCAAAAAGCGTGACAAATCAATGGGCACGCACCATGGTGATCATCTGCAACTCATCCAACTCTTTGCCTGACCAAATGTTAAGTTGGACAGCCATTTCCACAGCTCCTGCCGAACAAAAAAGTTGAACTGCCAGTAGGATGCCAGCCTCGGAGAGCAAAAACCCACTGGAAGGTTAGATTTGTTCATTTTGAGTTTGATTTGGCGCGTCGGCAAATCGTTGATTCGCGGAGTCTCTGCTGAAGTGCGAAGGTGAATGAGTAAACAAAAAGAATCTGAGCTATCATCAAAAACTCTCTGATGCTACCTTCGGCTTGCATCTGTACGAGACAAAAATTCGTCTGACGCTACAAATACTGCCGCCAAAGCACAAGCTTCATCCTCTAACGAAGGTGAATAGCTGGCACAGTCCGGCCGGACTATGTTCCCGGCAAGTGATGATGATCCACAAAAAGCTGCAGACGGTTACTGTATCCAAGTGGACGCAACTTGTCAAAACCTTCCATGCAAAGGGGTGCATTGGGTGCATCTGATTTTTCTGGATTATAGTTTTTCTTCACTGCGACGTACAGTGCCACCCCCCTTCCCTGAAGCAATTGACGATCGTTGCTTAAACAAAAACTCTGACAAGGAGCCAGCTCTAAAAGCCAGAGATGCTAAGACATGGAGAAATTTCCTGTAGCTGTGGCTGCCTTTCGTCATCACGGAAGGGAATTGTTATTGGTTTATATTGGAGAAAGATCAATTGTTGTTAACCATTCATCAACGCTTAACCAGGAATCAACCAATGACCATCTTCAATGCTGATCACCCTCAAACTCACCTGGCAATCGATGATTGCCATATTTAAAAATGGGAAAATGTTGGAAACCAGCTGCAAATGGTAGATTTTCCGCCAAATGAGTTCGCCAGACATGAAGCAGCAAGTTGATCCACCGGCCAAGCTGCTCGCTTCAAACACGCTGAGCCTTGCCGCTATGGCGGCAGGTTCTTCCGACAGGGCCGTCTCTGCCAGAGCCCTGGCAGGAAGTTGTGGACCGACCAGATCAGAACCGATGGAGCAATCCCAAAGGCTAGCCACATTGGCAGCTACTAATCACAGCTACTAATCCCAGACAGGTCTGCCCATGATTACAGCTACGAATCAAAATCTTCGACCATGTTCACATATTATATGTTGACGTGCCAAGTTTCTGAATTGGAAACGTGTGTGTGTGTGTGTGGCCCCATTGTTGACGCCAAGGCATGTCCAAACAAACTGCAAAGTTGATCATTCTACGGGACGGCTTGGTTGAGCTGTTGCAACCAGTCGTGAACATCACAAGAGCTACTGGTAGTTCGGTATGAATGACCCACAGCCGATGCTTATGGGAGGTTGTTGGATGTGTTCTTCACTTGAAACAGATCCACAGAAGGTTTTGAAGGACATGGCCGAGCCAAGGTCAATGCTACCAGATCGCCATGTTTCCAGATGGTGCCTTGACCACACCTCCTGAAAGACGGCAACAAACCAGATTTAGTCCCTCTCATGGGTCGTTGGTCAGCAAACCGAAGGCACAAATTACGTAACCATCAAGGCAACAAGAAGGATGCATTGGCTGCATTGATGCTGGAATTTCATGGTCAGGACCCGCCTGTTGGTGTCTCTGGCAGTGTCTTCAGTCCCTACATCGCAGACACGCAGGTACCTGGACCATGGGTCTGCCATGGAGTTCCCCTCAACTGGTGGATGGCTTCCCATTTGAAACGATGTTTGTTGACTAAGCATGTCAACCAATGAGGTTCTTGCGGGTGAATCTATTATGCATTCACTAGTTATATATAGGATTGTGCTGAACTGCATCCGTTTTTGTTGGTTTGGAAGGACCTATAAACCCTTGCCATTCGACCTATTCACAAAATAACCCATCGGTTTGCCAGTGGCTCGTACTTCATTGCCAACTTTATACTTTTGAAACCGAACAATCTCAAACAGTCACGTGGGTGAGGATCACATGATTTATCCATTTTAAATAGGCAAAACAATTCAAGCTCAAGTTAAATATTTGAACATCTGTTGTTGCACTCTTTAAAATTATCACAAGCAACAAGTTTGATGATTGTCCCCTAAAAATTGGTAAATCAAAAAAATTGGTTGATGGTGATCCTCAACACTGTTTCACTCACAGCTTAAGCCTTTGGAAATCCTCGGCCCGGCGCCTGTCATCCTTTGAAGCTAGCACCGTGCGCGCAGAAGTACTGAAGCAAAAGCCGTACAGCATCCTGAGAACGCAAGGAGATTGGCAAGTCAACCGTTAAGGCCGTTAAGAATGCTCCCCAAGGTATCCAGACGATCACCAAAAATTGCATCACCACCAACTGCTCCTTGCTGCTGAATTTTCCTATTCCAAGGGTGGCTTGCATTTGTCGGGGCCTTATGGTTCATGCCTACCATCATCTACCTTGGCAGCCTTGGCATAGCTAGGTTGACCATGGCCGCATCAGCATCCACTGCAGCTGAGAACAGCTTTCACCATGGGACCCAGCAACAGGTAGCTATGATGTGCTGTTGATGCTGAGGTAGGGAAACCCAGCAGAAATGTTGTTTCATTGATGGTGCAGGCAGGGAAACAACCACAATTTGGCTGCGCTACAGCTTCTTTCTTTGTGGCTCAACGGAAACACCCGTATTGCAAAGAATATCTGAGTATCCAGCATGGGTGGTGGTGATTCTCCCCTACTCTTGGCCAGCAAAAAAGCCTGACACCTTGCAGCAGGGTTCCGGGCGAAACATGCATCCGAAGCTCAGTAGCTCCAAGTTCAGCTGGTCCATGCGATTAAATTCCTGGCCGATTTCGATTAATGTGGGAACAGCATCACCAGGCCAACCAAGCAATCGGAAAATCCCAAGTGCAATGGTGCTTTTTGGTATCCCATGCTGTCGTAGATTCAACTAGTCCCAACAAAGGAATGTCATACTACCTTCAACAGAATAACCTGCGGACATGTTTCATCAAACTACCTGGTTGGTGCCTACAAGTATACAACGATATGACTGAAACAATGAGCGACGCTTGCATGATGCATCGGAGCCTCATGGTTTGGAATGCTGCAAACATCCCGTTCCAAACCGCTAAGAACAATGGACTGAAATGATCATGAAAAGCTGGGATTACGACCAAGCACCAAAAAATGCGAAAAAAAAGGTCGCAATGACCATCAGTAGAAGCACTCGTATCCAAAAAAGCAGGAACTCAAATTTGGCACGAGAATAAACTGCTGTGGTGCTCTTCGGGGTTCATGGCGGCTCCATCAATATGATGGGGATAATGGTTGACAAGCAACTCAACATCATGAATCATCAACCATTCACCGGAGCTGTCAATCAGCCATCAACATTAGTAGTAAACCATCGCTATGTCAACCATTAACATGATTGAAACCCATCACCAACTCTAACTAATCAAAGGCGGCTATTCCCTGTACCCCAGTTGTTCACATCCCATAAATGGCGCCTTGCGCTAGTCAAGCTGTTGGGTTCGGTTCACTACTCCCCATTGTTTGGACTGTTGGTGACCCAGTTGGGTATGGCTTAAAACCTCCACAATACCACATTTCAACTTCCATTTACCAACTGTTTTGATGCTCGGCTGGGGTGCAGGTTTTTGACTCACAGCCATTTATCACCGATCATCATCTATTACCATCATCTACTATCATCTATTATCGCCTCTCATCATCTATCATCATCTACTATCACCTACTATCACCTATGAATGTTTCTGATCGCTTATTATGAACCATTCACCAGCTACTTCATCGTTGGTGGTGGCTAGTAACCGGTCACCCAGCCACAGCGCATGGCCTTCAGCAATTTCCACGCTGACGCTTCGCTGCACTGCAGATCTTTCACCAACACAGATGTCTCGCGGCTGGCGGCAGCCTGGCTTCGGCACACACTGGCGACCGCTGGGAGCATGAAACCACAACCATGGTGGTTCAACCAGGAGATATTTGGCTATGGGTCAATATTAACCATCCATACTGGTGGATATCAACCAACAAATTTAAAGTAAAAACAGTGGTCAATGATAGGGGAACCAGGGGTACAGGGTTTTGACCCACAGCCATTTATCAGTTAGTTGATGGTGTAACAACCAAGTATGATGGCTAATGAATGATGGTTATGTAATGAAACCATGGTCACTATTAAATAACAAGCAGCTATGGCCGTTCAATCGTGAGTTAACTATCACTTAGTTAATGGGTAATAAAGTATGGGTAATGGACCATGCGTTAATTAACCAGTGCAGAACCACCAGTCAATATCATGAACCACCGATGGTTTAACAACCGATTGTGATGATTGATGTTTGATAATGGCTTAAAAATTGTCGAACAGTTTGATGAAACGATGGCGGTTAATAAACAACAACCAGTTATGATGGTTCTGTAATGATGCTTGAGCATCCAGCGACAGTTGTGGCCGCTATGGCTTTGTGAAGCGCCAATCAACCAACCGTAATTATCAGCAATAACTAGCAAGAACCCGCTCTGACAAGGTCCCTTGTTTTGCTCAAGATAAGTTCAAACATGTTCAAACAACCTGACCGTGGGTTTGATGATTTTTGGCTTTGTTTTTAGGGGCTGCTACAAGCCCTTCTCTGCCTGCACCTAAATTCAGTTTGCCACAACTCTCCTTCCAGCTCGTCCCAACCCAAATGCAACAATCATTCAGGGCCAGTATGGCTAAACAAGTCGGAATATTGAAGCGCCTGACCAATTCCAGGCACCCGAAGCACCAACAACATTCTTGCAGAAGGGACCCCAAGTTCGAAACACACTGAGCCCCAGCACAGCTGGAGTGTCAGAAAGCAACTGGACACATCGTCTTGGGGCTGGCTTACATCTATGTCAGTCTAACCCGATGTTTCAAACAAACTACCAGAAGACCCGCGCTGACTCCGAACTGCTTTTGTGGACTTTGAGGTGAGAAGCGCTCGTTCAAACACATGCCGCCTGGAATTGGGGTGAGAACACGACTTGTTGCCAGAACCCTGATGGTCACTGGAAACGATGCTCCTGAAATGCGGCTCCCAGTACAACCGCACATTCCCGCAAACTTGGCCGGACAGAAATCAATGAATCGCACGCGCGGGACATCAGCCACTCCAGCCCACCAACGACGCAGGATTTTGTTGGGCGACGCGCGCCTGCACCAAGTCCAGTCTGAACATCTAGGAAAAGACGACCCCAAGGCTCAAGACATCCCAAGCCAAAGTAACTACAGAGTCTGACAAGTCATTGGCGGCACTCGGCCCTCCACAAAAACCGACCCGACATCAAGTTTGATGCCCGTGACCCAAACCCAAATGCGCCAGGCCCTCTACCCTCATTCCAATAGCCAGCTGCAGTGGCAACTCAGACCTGGCCAAAAAGTTTGCCGCGTTCTCAGGAACCCCATGCAGGGCGATGCTGGCGCTCACAAGCCCAGATACACCTCCTTAAACAGCTCTTCATCATTGTCATCCCGGGCAATTCTTTGGAAATAATTTGGTGTTCATGGTGTTTGTTCACATATAGCCAATATGAACAGCACCACAAAAACCAAATGCCAAAACATCAGCCTCCGTCACGGTGCCAAGATATGCATTGTCAAAAAATCTCATCCCAAGGAACCGGGCGAGCCATGAACCTATTGACTTGGCAAGTTTGCATCCAGGCTGGACGCATATGATGCGGTGGAAGCCAAGGTGGGGTACAAATTCGGCCGCTGACGGCCAACTGAGTCAGGTGCGCCTGAAAAGTTCTCCGGCGGATTGCAGCCCAAGCCAACACTGATTCAGCTGCCAACCTCATCTTCGCTAGATCCCAGCATTCCCAGCCCCATGCCTGCTGATTTCACCTTACAAAATCTCTGAATCCAACCTTTGGGAACGACCCGACGCATACATCACACAAATAAAAGACATGATGGAGGAGGCCAAGAAATAGAAAGGGCTCGGCCCACTTGATGAGAAAGCTCCAAAACAAAAGGCTTCTGCCTTGAGGGCAAATCACATGCGTCACAAGAAAACGAGAAGCCGCGCGGGGTTTGGTCTTGGCGCTGCGCCTCCGGGTAAGCTCTTCAAAAAATGAAATCGATTGCAGCATTGCGGCGCAAGAAATCGGAAAGACGCAGAAAAAGCTGAAAACATGATGAAGCTCGAATGCCAATGACAGTTCATCGTTCCCAAGACCGTCTGGCAGCGGCAACGGCGAACGAAGTCTTTTTGCTCGGGAAATCTTGCAGCCGTCCTGGCACAGCGCCCCACACGCAACGCATTGGCAGCAGAGCTGCCGGACGGACAAAACGGTGTCAAACATGGGAACGGACGCCACGGATGTCCATGGATGCGACAGGGAGGGAAACTGCTGATAGCTGCCAAAGCCGAAAGCTCCAGCACAAATGCTCGCCAAGAAATGGCGCTTGGAAACCTGACGATACCGGCGCGCACATCTCATCACACCTCACATCTGATCTCACAACATCTGCTTCAAAGTGGTTCTGTTTGTTCTGTCAACTACCATCCCACGCAACCCAACTCAACCCAACGCCCGCTCAAGACTCAAAAGCCTCCCCACTGAGAGTTTAACCGCGACCTTGCCCGATGGACACCACTTGACTGACTGGTCCACAGGATCCACCAGCTCAAGAGTCAAGAACTGGTCAGCTTTCACCTCTGCAGGCGTTCCTATGTGCTTGGCAACTTCGCAACTGGCTTACATTTTTGGCATTGCTTTTTGACTCACTTTCCCACATGCACAGGGCACCCGGCTGCGGCAAAAAGACCTTAATATACCCCAATCCCAACTTGGAGCCCTTGGTTGCTCCATGCTGACAATCAAACATGTCTGAAGAAAATGTTGAAGTCGGAGGCGTCAGCGCTTCCCAGTTTCATAGGCCCAACATTAATTCATAGAAGGGGTCGAGATGTAGGAGGTCAGGCAGATTTGAAAAATTGATTTTATTCCTTTTTAGACATTATCTAAAATATTGCCAAGAATTGAATTTCGATTCTTACCCCTAATAATGATTGAAAATCTGTAATAAAAAGAAAAATTTGGATTCCAAAGCGGACCCTAAGAATAAATTTTCAGAATCAAGCTGCTATTATTTTTAAGGGGTAGAAACCCTTCTGGAATGAATGTGCTTTCCTATTGGCTTCTCATTGCCACAATGAACGACAATAATTGAAAAACAGAAAAATTCTACCATCCAGGCTTTTTTCAATATTTGGACGACTTTTAGTAAGAGGGAGGTGGGATTGGTCATAGCCTCAAAGTTTTCATGTCTGGGAGTCCTACTTTCTGAGCAAACTAAAACCCTACGATTTTGGATGCGAGAAAAGATCAAGAGCGTCTGCCAACTCTGCGGCAATCAGGCCGATGACGAATTACCATTTTCCTTTCATGGAACTGCGTTGCATGAAAGCCATATTTGAACACCTGTTTGAAAACAACGTCGCTCCGGTTGGCACAAGAATCTTTGCAAAGCAAGCACAATGGCCAGCGATTTGACAGGTCCTATTCGCGCGGACGTCGCCCTGGCGAAATCTTTGCAGCTGAGAATACGGAGTTCGTGGGTGCAAAATATAAACGCAGAGATCGTTGCAACATGTGGCGCCAGAATGTGGGCACGGCAATCCAAGTGGTAGACGCGCCATCGGAGTCACGACCCTTGCTATGTGCCAGTGGCAAAACTTTTCTTCTGATAGCAAATTGTCTTCTTGGGCTTGTCATGGAAGCGGTAAAACCTGTCTCATGTCCCTGGATGACATGGAAAATTTTGAGAATTTCTTTCTAAGACTGGAAAGCGACCAAACTATGGTCCTGCTCAGACAACTTGCCCGCACAGATGGGAAAAGTGGGCCCGTTTTGCTGCTAACTCGAAAATGTGTTCAAACAAAAACCCTATCACTTAGCCTGCACTTAGCCGCTTAGCCGGACCCAAAATAAGTGCTGGCTAAGTTCAAGCTAAGTTCACGCTAAGTTATATAACTGAAAAGGCTCTCTAAAGTAGTCGAATAATTGGATGTTACTCGGGGTAGAATTTGTCTGCGGGGCATCACAGCTGACTTCTAGATTGCATGCCAAGCACGCAGAAGCGCTACCGGCCAATGGACGAATTCCTGAAAAAATGATGTGGGAGCTCCCTCTTTTTGGATGCTGATCTACAGGGGCCAACTCACGACATGATATGACATGCCTTGCGGCCTCAATGCCCGGCGCGGATCGCACTAAGAAAGACTTCAGAGCCAGAGCTAAAACTATCATACTGGACTGGACGCACCAGAGCGGAGCACCGGAGTACCGGAGTGAACACGATTTTAAGGACGCACTTTGCGCCCACTCTGATTATTTTCGTTTTGAAACAAATCAAGTTTGATGAAACAGATTGAACTAAACATTTATTAGTTCTAAAGACAAATCTATCCAGTTCAATCGAAAAAAACTATTCACCATTTGTTATTTTTGATTCACAAACACTTCAACTTCTAGGGTATACCTGAAAAATGTTGACTTTGATAATGATGTGATGCGAAATTCAAAAATAACCAGCAATAAGTACAATATAACTAGCAAACAAAAGGAGGTTTAATCATCAATCGCAGCTGAACACTGCAGGATTCAAATGGTTCTAAGTCAGTGGGTCAATGGTTATAAGAATGGGTTGTGAAACACCAATCAAGAATAGGGGTCATGATGGCTTAATACTTGATAACAAAAAGCAATGCTCAACAATGGAATAGAGCGTTATTGGGAGGTATGAAACACTAAGCAACAATTTTAGGACCATCAATAACCCATTCTGACCATTATATGCTTGTTGCAATCCATGATACCATGCAGACTGGAATGTTTTGAGCCAACGTCCTCGTAGACTTGACGGTTCCCGTTCCATTGGTAGATCAGTCTGGCATGATAAATGCCACATCATTCGTACAATTGCCGTACAACATAACCACCTGTTATGCATATAATTCACACAAAAGATCCTGTCCTCAGGCAAAATCATGCAAAACCCACATCTTAAGCCTACTAGGTGATCCCACGCTGGACTCCAAAAGTTCACAAGGCCCAGCACTGACAGGTGCCACCACCGGTTACGAGGCGCGCCAGCCGTGGTTCCTAGGCTGCCACGGGGGCTCCCCAGCTGCCCCACAGCTGCCCCC
>VSDK01007671.1:62527-86418 GCA_009767595.1 Symbiodinium kawagutii | reverse complement strand
CATCGTAGAGTTTTTCTGCGAGGCGACAGGAGTTGAAAAAGGAAAACTACGTGCTGCATCAACTCCAACTCTCCCAGAATCAAACATGTCAAACGACGAACTTGAACATGTTGGTGAACTCTCATCATTCGCATCGAGAATACTGATGCGATGCCTTTGGTTAAGTCGTCTTGCGCGACCAGACATTGCCTTTGCAGTGCAGCGCCTTTCGAGTCGTGTGACTCGTTGGACACGGTGGGAGGACAGACAGACCTATCGTCTTATCAGTTATCTGCATTCCACATGCGATCATGTCATGAAGCTCTCAGTTGATGTAACACAGAAGCCTTCATTGCATGTTTATACTGATTCGGACTTCGCGTCATGTCCATACACCGCCAAAAGCACATCAGGTATTGTCTACGTTGTCCATACAGGCCAACAGTGCTTTCCAATCATGTGGCAGAGCAAGAAGCAGAGTTCGACAGCTAGAAGTACAACTGAAGCTGAGCTCATAGCCTTCGCGAGTGCCCTCTTTGGTGAAACATTGATTGCATTTGCATACAATGCTGGAAACCCTGACGGAATCCCAAGTTGACATTCTTTTCGAGCAAGATAATCAGGCAACCATCACGATTATCAAAGCTGGCTACAGTGCCAAACTTCGTGGAGCAAACAGAGTTCATCGAGTGAACATCGCATCCGTCCACGAACAACTCGAACAAGAAGTCTTTGACTTGGATTACTGCACATCAGAATCTCAGCGTGCAAATTCTTTGACCAAAGTGATGCCACCAATGCACTGGCCAGAATCCTTGAAGCAGCTTTGCATCTTCGCACCGTAGGTCCGTAGGAAGCAGTAGCTCGCAGGATTCACAAAAAGAAATTGCCCACAAGACAGATGTCTTGATGGTGCCTGGAATGAACGACATATTCCCGTGTACAGAATGAGGGGGGAGTTGTTGAAACACATACATTCCACCCCCGGGATATGTCCACTCATTTTGTCTTCATGACGCCTTTACATTTGGCTCAAGCGCACTGAGAAAATAGGCTGCGCTTGCTGCTGCACCTTGTGCATGTCATTTATTGACCCCTTACTGGCGTGGCTGTGGTAAGGTGGTTCAACTGTTGTCGTCCGCATTTGGGGTTGTTGTATACTTTTTCCAAAGCAGTACACACTGGGTCATTGGATGAACTTGCAGCCTCAACTTGTGTTGTTTGAATATTCATCACTTTGCGGTTCACGATCTTGCAAATCATTCAATCTTTCATGGTCAGATTCCGCCTTTGTTAATCATTTCGTATGACTTGACAGTAGCTAGGAAGATAGAATGACCCTTAAGATTTTACCAAACGACCAAGATAAGTCAACATTGAACAAAATACTTGACTTGATTGATCAATAACAATGAAGCATGTCCACGAAACATCAACAATGATTATCAGCATGGTTGATTATTGACCATCACTGACCATCACTGACCATGATTGGCCATCATCAACCATTACCATCAGTAAAGCCATCAATACTTAAGTACTAAATCGCCATCAGTCAACCATTGATGAACCACCCAATGGCCATCATTCCTAATCCGTTTATTTCTGTTGCTTGGGAACCACGGGTACCTGGCCCAAGGCGAAGTGGTTGGCACAGTGGCATCGGGCCGGAAGATGATTCCCAAGGATGAGACGCTTGGCTGCTGCCGTCGATCAGAGTTGATGACTATTTGGGGGGTTCTCAAAGTAGGGAACCCAAAAAATGGTTGGGATTATAATGGACTTGGACGGTTCATGACCAATATCGGGATTGAAGTCGATTATGTCAACGATGATTATCAAACCCAACATAGATTTGGTCATGACGGGAGATGTTTTGAATAGGGTTTATTAGCGATTTGATAGTTAATGACTATCTTTCTAGATTCATCATCGGAGTAAAGATCCAATGGAACCGAACCATTCATTGATTTACTATGATTATCGATGATCACTGCGGCTGATTATCTAATAAACAATCTTGGCAATGATTGATTGGCCTATCCATCAAGCAATTCTGTGATTATTGTTTTTCTATTATAGTTAAATATAGATATGATTAATTCATCATCAATTCCAGACTTATCCGTTAATGATGGTCAATATTGTTGAAAGCAAGTTAAAGCCTTTAACCATGATTTTGATAGATTTCTTGAAATGTGTGCCAATCGTGACTAATAAAGGCCATGGCTCATCGATGCTTAATTAATTTTCATGTGGTTGGAACTTCTAGGCCACGACCGCCATTAGCTTCCACTGTGCAGACTGAAGTGGCTTCACGTTTGCCAGCTTGCAACTAATTGGTTGATTGCTCCCAGCGCCAGTATCTGGCGAGGATCAGAAACTTGCTACCTTTCGATACCTGTTCTCCTTTGCGTTATTTTCAGATGGTAGTTTGAGTCCAGGGTTCCCCACGTAACTGGACAGGATTTTGGTTTCACATTTGTCATTACATGTCTTTAGACAATCTTCACATCCTGTGCATGGCAATTATCTGTTCATTCTTGGACATGGTGCATTTTCTGCAAGTTCCATTTGTCGCTGGATCAACCATGGCCCCCTGGATTTCGGATCCGGAAAAGCAAGCCGATCCATCAGCAATTTGGAGTGTTCAAACCTAGCCCTGTTGTTCGTTTTTGGACCTACTGAGGGATTTAGCCTCCGTATCCTTGATATGTTAGGTTTTTCTTATTCAGTCCATTTATAGTGAAACATCATTAAGCATTGAATTTGCAGATATTAATTTATTGATATCATCGAAACAACTATCACGAACCATGAATGAAGCATGACTAACCAGCAAGTCACCATCAGTTCACCAGCATCATTGATTAGACATGAATACTGAATACACGTATAAATAAATCTTTATCAACCATTAGTTCATGATACATTCACTACTGAAACATCAAACAATAAACAACTTTTGTTTGAACATGAATTAACTAACCATGATCAACCATCAGCCAACTGTGATGAATCTTCAATGATCTTCAGCTGGTTGTTTCACCACATGTCCCTTCTCCAGTGCCATCCTCCAAGGAAGATCATTGAGCGCGCCGATTTGGTTGTCAAGTGCCGTCCACAGAGGGGGGTGTCGCTGGGGCAAATGGAACTGGGATGAAGCTCTCATCATTGCGAAGTTTGGATGAAGTCAACTTCTCCTGTACTCATCAGCCCCATGATTGTGAAGCGCATGACTCATGAGAAATTAACGGTGGCCAAAAATGAATGATTTGAGATGGTCAATAGTGGCATATAGAGGTTGATAGTGGTGAAATTGATGTCGGGATGTTACTCTCTCGCTCGATCTACACTTCATCAGCCCTTTGACCGTGCAGTCGACCTGGGCAGACGCACGGTCAATGGGGTCGCTGGGTCGCTGGGATCAGCATCCGCAGGTACCGGGAACACCTCAATGGCGAGCTGGGTCAAGCAGTTGACCAACCAAAAATGGTGGATAAGTTCACCAACAAACTATAGGGAAAACAGCCTGCTTAATAATGGGGAACCAGGGGTACAGGGTTTTGACCCACAGCCAAATCATTACCTATCCAGGTTTACCAGGACTACTGGAGATCGAGTATCCCAGCTTCACTGGGACTACTTGAGATCCAACTCCAGTTATAATCCGGGAGTCGACCAACCCATTCTTGACCCAGCGTCACTGGTCAATCTTCATCACTGAAAATCTGTGTGCTGAACCCCTGAAATCCAACCACCCAGTGACCATTGAGGATGAGCAATTACTCGGATGTGGATCTGCAGAAGGCAGGGCGGTGCATAGCCCATTTGTCGTTGCTTGGAGTTGTTGCGTTCTTTGAATTTGGTCCTTGTGGCTACTTGGAGTTACTTGGACTTGGAATTGTTACTTGGGTTTACTTAATAAACCCGATTCCTGTTCGTTCGTACTTGTATGTTCATGGATTTTCCATGCTTCTTGATGTCACTAATTATCTTTTTTGGTATATAATTGGTAATTAATTGGTAGATTATAGCATGTTAAATCCATCATTGGTATGTAATTGGTATATTGAACCATCTTTCATTATTGGCCGGTATATAACTGGAATTTTGGTATATTATATCATGTTATGTCCATCAACTCTGTTGAACCAAAAGCTGTTGACCCTTCCCATGTTGCTGTGAGTCTCAGGCAGAAAGCGAGCAAAAGAAGGTGGTGGACCAGGCGCTTGTGGGTGGGAGCCATGGAGCCTGGGGTATCCAGTGCTTTCCGATGAAATGGGAGCGAGGGTAGGAGCTGCCAGCCGGGAGACTTGGTGGTTCATGGTGGCTGGTAGAGGATCCAACAGATTCTGTACCTGCTAAAGAAATGTTGATTTTGTGTAGGGGAATGGAATACGTTTGGGATGTCCATTTTTCTAGGGATTCATCGCATTTTCTTTAAGATCAATTGGTCTTTGCACATGTTCCCGTCAACATCACTGAAGTGGCTTTGCCGGAGGTGCCTGTGCATGCAATGATGCAGCTGATGCAACCTGCCCCTAGCTGGAGACCCGCTGGCGCTTGTGCTTTCGCCAGGAAGCATTTCTGGCTGCTCTCTTTGAGACAACCGTGCTGAGATTATGAAGGCAGATATCCGTGAGACTTGGGGATCAAATGGTTGGAGGTTTCTCCAGAGTTGTAGTCATAGCCGGAAATGACACTCAACAGCTATCCAAAGGCGCCATAAGGCACCCAATATGGCACCTCTATGAATCAAAATGCATACAGTGTATTATAATTCAACATTTAGCTATCACCTATCAGTGCAAATCTAGATGGTGCTTTCTCAAGTCATACGGGTCCCCCAAATCATCCAGTTTATCAACCATTTACAGTAATGAACCAACTACAACTTGTAGGTTCCCTATTTTTTTCCAGTTCTTTGTCCCCACTTTGGTGCTCCCCACCCGCCGCCGGGGTTACCACTGTTACCCGCCTAGCACTCAATGGACGGCTTCATAGCTTCCTTTGCCAGGCTGACGTGCCGCAGCTGAAGCATGGGCAGCACGGTCAAAATGCGTGCGACAGCACGGCTGAGCTGCGGTGGGGAAGGATGGCTATGAGCACCAATGGATGGCAAGGAATAGCGGTTGATGAGGGGGTTGATAAGGGCTAATTGTTATTAATGAGGGGGTTCAGAAGGGTTAATAGTTCTTAACAAGAGGGTTAAGAAGACTTAATAGTGTTTAATGAGGAGGTTAAGAAGGGTTAAGAAGGCTTAAACGAATCCCCTCATTAACCATCATTAGCCATCATTAACCATCATTAACCATCATTAACCACTATCAACCTTCCAGGCCATGTTAAATGATGACTGAAGGATGGCTGCTGGTTGATTGCTCGAGCCTCGCCGCCCAGCAGGAGCTTCCGCACATTTTCGGGCACCAGGGCGGTTTCATCCTGGAACCCTTCGGCTCCTTCGGCCGGGAGCCCAGGGCGGAAGCAACGCTCTCATTGAGCATCCGATGAGCATCCGATTCACCCATGAATCCACCATGAAAAGACCATCAAACATCTATAAACCATCAATCAACCATTCATCAACCATGTCAACAACCATATCAACAACCATTCATCAACCATATCAATCAGCCAGCTTAACATCATCCTTTTGCCAAACGTCCACCCCCGGTGCTTTGGATCGCCACCGAGTTACCGAGCTGGGCTTGCCGCGCGAATCCGGGCGTTCCGATCTGGACATGGCACCTACCTCGGGGGGGCCGGGAAGCAAGGTGCCATGGTGAAGCCAGGCGATGCTATAGGCTTAGTGGTGGCTTGAAATGCTTAGTTAGCCTGGTGAATCAACCTGTTTGATGGTGGTTTGTGGTGGTTCATGGTGGTTACTCTACTTTTTCATTGCTGTTGATGATGATCCATGATGATTAATTAATCAGTTTGTCGTTGTCCATCGTGTCCATTAAGCGTTTCCCCGAAGCAGTTTATCATTCAGGTAAATCTCTGACGGTTCTTTCGCTTACAGAGATTGTCATGTGTGGTTTACAGTGAATTGGGTCTATTCCTGGAAGCACGAGTTGTGAAATTGGAGCAACATTCTGGCTGCCTCATTGCTAGTTGGTATGTTTCCAATGCGTCCAATGCGTACAGTAAATGGCAAATGCACTCCCTTGTGAGTTCAAGCATAGAGAGAAACATGCATAGCACCAGTTTATCAATCACATGCTAAATCGATCTCTAAAATCTCAAACATGTTCGCCAAATACAACGAAGACTACATACATTTCATTACACAATCATACAACATACCACTCAGAAAAAATGCCAGTCAAGATCCCTATGTCATTGTCCTACTTGTACTGTGTACTTGGGACAGTCTCTAGCTTCTAACCTAGGCTGATGAACCAACTAGTGAAGGTGTGGGGATGGTATCAAGCAAGTTCTTAACTACCGATCAACACTTGATTGATACTTGACATTATATTAGCCACCATTGCCAATTGAACCATGCATCACGCGATATCAATCAAGTTCTTAGCTTCGACGTATACTTCCCCCTCCAAAACCATCCGATTTTCTGCCCAAACCGGTTGTTATGTCCAAGGGTTGACACAATATGACAAGCTATGATTGCCAAAAATAGGGATCGTCAATATCAGTATTGAGCCGTATTAGCCACTAAAGCTATTCTGACATTGATACTAGCCTTGCTAGCCACCACTAGCCACTGATATTTGGCACTGCATGGACACCATCAAGCATTTCTAATCGCTACTGCTACTGTGCATTTCCGCAGACCATATTAGCTGTTTGCCAACCACCCGTGCTGCAGGTCATCTTGTTCCACAGACACCGAGCCGATAGCAAGGATGTGATTTCCCCGCCCTGCTGGGTGTTGGGGTGGGAAACAGGTGACGAAATCCAGCAGTGGTGGAGGTGGTGGTTGATTCGCGTTCAACGGACACTCCCGAAGCGCAATCGATGTCAACATTACCACCGGGGGAGATGACAATCAACAAGAATGGAAAAGGGTTGGATAATAAACACCATGGATCTTGGGCAAAAGTGCTACGTCGCTACGTGCCACCAGGAATTTCTGGTCAACTTTGATGGTTTGGTTGGTGGTTTGATTGACATGTTTTATTTTTTCCAGTATTAACAAACGGTTTCAACTGGGTGGTTCAAGCACCAACCAGTGGTGTATTTGGGATGATTGTGACAGCTTATCTCCTTGGTGTCTTTCTATAACCACCAGGTGAGTTGGATGATATGGTTGAAGGATGAGTGAATTTTTACCGCCAGGTGAAGGATTGTGGTTGAAATAGACCACCAGGTGAAGGATGACCATAAAATTGGAGATTATTTTTGATTTGTACCTGCCAATGTTCGAAGGAAATTTGGAAGTTCAACGTCCGACTTGTGAAAAGTTGCCGGAGGTAGTCCCTCAGGAGAGATGCCAGAAAAGAAGAGGAGTCAATTCACTGGCCAATATTGTGGTTACTGGAATTGAGGCTTGCTCATGGTTCGGAAGCCGACTCGTGCTGGATGTAGCATTTCCGTCTTACATACAATATTAGTATACTATATATATACAAATTCAAACAAACTCATATGATATGGTTTCACGTTACTGTAGCATTCAGCCGGGTTGTGTTCATACCACTTCACCACGACTCATGTCCACGACTGTAGATATTGGTGGAACTGATTGTCATCAAATTGCAGGTACCATCATTGATATGGATAACCCCAACACGCCAATTTGTTTGCGTTGCTGTTGGTGCGTTGAGTTCTGCAAGCGATGCCAGCATCAGTTCGCTGTTCTGTGCCGCTTGAATCTTAGGTAGAGGCGGGCGCGGTAGTACTGTGATTTTTGTGTCCATGACCACCTTGACAACTATTGTTCTTTTGAGTACCGAACCCACAAGTTGCTTGGTATTGTATCATGCTCACATACGTAAGAGACTCACCAAATGCAATTCCCATTATGGAGCCCAGCACTTGTGCTCTCACGTGCTCTCACTGCTAAATTTCAATCATCAGAAGGAAATATGAATCGTCATTAATATAATCATGATCAATTGCAGCCATCATGATCCATGCCGTTCATCATCATCATCACCAGCAGCATGATTGCCATGATTTGTTTGTTCACCACAGGTAGTAATGTAACCTCACCGCTTACCTGCTTTCCCTACTCGGTCCTCCGTGGCCAATGCACCTGCCAAACGCTGGGTTTCGAGGCAGAGCCGTTGATGGTTAAGGGATGGCTCAATGAATGATTCGGGTGGATTCAGCGTGAATTGATGGTGATTTGCTGGGGAAATTATTGTCAATTGAAGGTGAACTGATGATTAATAATGGCTTAGAATGGCTCAATAATGGTTAGTTGGGGTCTATTTGACGATTATTCAATGAATGATATGGCTTTTTGATGGTCAACAGATGGTGAATTCATGATTCGTATGGTTGTTTGACGATCAATGATGCCTACATAGTAATCATTCAGAGCATGGATATCCATGGTTAGTACTTGTAGTGATTATAGCTACCTACCGATACTTTGTTTCATCAACGCCAAACGCTGCTTCCCTATCTGGTTTGCATTAGGGCCCAGTATAACCAACAATGATGCTTGATGTTTTGTACCATGTGGCTGTAATAGGCAAATTCTAAATTGGAGACCATATTTTTGTTTACCAAACAGCATCATTCAGACTCATGCCGTCATATGCGACAAAGGTCATATAAGGACAAACAACATTGGACAATCAGTATCCAATTGTGGCTTGATTGGAAGTTCTTTGCTATTCTATCGCCAGTGATACCGCTTACCTATGAATCGTCCTGCCATGTTTGGGATTGTTGGCATGCAAAAATTTTGTATCAACAAAACAATTCTTGATCACCAACAAGAACTCTATACTAAGAACCTGATTGATTCGCCATCATCTATGGTGCTTTCCTACCGTATTCCCGTTGACCAATGGCTGGAAACCCACTGATGAACACCCCCAGGGCATAGGATGGTGCTGCGTGTTTCAGCCATGGCAGCGGCTCGTCATTTGGACATCAACAGAGGGTCGGTATTTCCCAGGGGCTGCGGAGGTGTGCCCCGAAAATTTGGGGCTTCCACAACTGTGACTCTTCACAATTCACCATGGTTTGTTGCTGGCTACATATCTACTAATCTTCAATGGTCCATTGCTAATTGTACATTGATTCACAACTTGCCAGCCGTTCTTATAAACTATCTCCAAGCTATCATCCAACCAATATTCCTGCCCTTTTCCAGGGAGCGCCGCCCCTGAATTGTGTCCCCCTTCCATGGGTTCACTTCTGCATAGGTCATGCCGCAGCGTTCGCCTCGACCTGCTGAAGGCGCGACTATGCCGCATGCGGTGACCGACCTGGACCAACCTGGACCCACCTGGGATGTTGATGGACCATGGACCGTTCTGAGATGACTTGGTCGGTGATCAAATTGGGTCGGCAGGTTGTCGTCCCTGGTTTTTTCGACCAGGCGGAGCGGCCGCATCCCCACGACTTCCGTTGAAGCTGGAGCAGAGTTGCGAGCTCGTGGTGCTGATCCATGGTGAATGATGGCATTTTGGGCAGTTGTGAGCTGCATGTGGTGGCAACAAGTTGTGAATGGCTAATGTAAACTAATGTAACTTGGGTGGTTGGGTGTCATTTGTTTGTTCCTTGCTGCACGTATTTGATATGATGCAAGCAGCAGGTTGTTTGTCAGGATCTGGGCTGGCATCACTGGCCAGCTACTGTAAGAGGCAGGTCACTGCTTAAACTGTTACTTCCCCAACTTGGTTGTTTCTTGAATTTTTGAGACCCCACGTTCTAGCCTGAAACCGGTGATTAGTTTCTCAATCAACGGTTCTAATGGTTTCTTCCTAACTGCTTACGTGGGATTTGTTGCCATTACCCGACTCTTGTGAATTTTTAGTCATGATTTGATAGCGTGGCCCAACATGTTTTCATAGGGGTTAGTAATAAGAATAATCACCACTGCCAACATGTTCTTTCGTCATTGCCCCATTAGTACAGATAAGGCAATGGATATCCGCGCTTTACAAATTGGTTAAGCAGCCAACTACCAGTTTAATGGTTACCGTCAACCGATTGAGCTTTTCTTTATTGGTGGCACCCAGCCTGTTAGTATCAACCATTACCCATCAGTGAAGCCGCAATTAAACACTAATGAACCAATCAACTAATCATCAATCGACAATCAACTGACCATCAAGTGACCATCAACTAACCATCTGTTGACCAATAAAGCATCGATTAACCAGCAACTATCTATCACAATACATCAACTAATTGGTCTTGCCAGCCATAGATCTTTGACATCCTGACATCGCCGCAGGACTGCTTGCTGGGTCGTGGTGCTGCTGGAGAAGTCTGGAAGGCAAGGTAGAAGCCTAGGGGAGTGTTGAACTACGCATGATTAGCAGTCATCATTATTTTGCAAGCAGTTTATGGGAAGCTGTTAACCATGGTTATGATTAGCTTGCTGACTACATATTATTTAACTGTGTATTATCTAATTACGTCAACTGACCATGGTTGGTAATCTATGACCATGCTAATGGGGAATATCACTGACAGTTCGTCTTGTTTTTTCACCAAGGATGATGTTGATAAGCATATTATGGATCAACAAAAACGATTAACTAGTCATATTCGGTGACTTGATGAATCTTCTTCATAGAACCATAGAAAGATGACTACATGACTACCATGGCTCGGTGTTTTGCCTTGTTGTTGTTCGATGGCTGTCGATATTGCTGAACACCGGTGAGCCCAAATCAATGACCTCAGCTTGCCTTGGGTACGCCAACCCTGCCAACAGGTCAGCTGTTGTTGACCCCGGGTAGCTACTTCGTACGCACAATATTTGGTGCTTTGGTAGGGGTTATTACCATTTGTAATGGTAAATAATAGGTGATCGCAATTGGTAATAATGAGAAATCACAATTTGGTACATGTCTGACGTACATGTGCACACATCTCTTTGGTGTTTCATGCATCAAATTATGTTGAGTACAGGACCTCTCTCGATTTCCTGAATGCTGATCAGTAACTCCAGCTGTGTATCTTCACCTGCCACGATTTACCCCAGGGATCTTCCACCTGTTCTGCATTCGACCTCGCTGCTCGTCCCGGCTCTGAGTTTGAAAAACATCCGTAGTCGAAAACGTGCGCTGCACCCGGGTGCTACAACAGTCCCCGGGCCGGACGTGTGCCGAATTATGAGGACGGACCTGGGGTGAAGCGCTCGTCACAAGAGTTGTGATGATCGTTCCCATGATTCTGCAGCTGGCTTTTGAGATCGAAAGCTTTATTGTTGGAGAACATGAGGCTATATACAGTATAATGAACTGAGTTGGTCGAGCTAATCCAATGATGAACTTAGCGCTATATAGTTTACAATATACAATGGACTCAGTATAATCCAGTGATGAACTTAGTTGCTCCAGTTCGATCCCAACGCTTCGTTTCAAGATTGGATCTTGCATGTGCCCAGCTCTAACCAGGGTCAGCTGCACCAGGAGAGCTTCTTCATCGACGGCATGGCTCTTGCCAGCCGCGTTGCTGGCTGAGGAATGGCACGAGTGGCTGCTAATGGTGGACTATATTAGTATATTGATTTATCGTGCCAAATGATGGGATTTACAGTGATCATATTTGTAAAGTTAGTTTCATCATCGGATATGTAGGTCGATAGTTTGATGTCATTGAATGGTTAATTGATAGTAAATTGATGGCAAATCATGTTAATGATGATTCAAAGGCATGATTTGATTTGCATCTCCAGCATGTGCACGAGGCTTCTTTGTGTCTATCTTCCTGCGCGGGTGCTCAGTCTTGGCAGCCCATGTTGCCCACTGCAGAGATCGTTTGTTCTGGTAAGCAGTGGCTAATTGCTGGTTGACAACGGTCTACAATGATTGTAATAACCATCAAGTGGTTACCTGTATAATAGCATTACTAGTGGTTTTATGATTCATTCTACAATGATTTCAAATAAAAACCATTGTTGATAGTAATGGTCTACATGTCGTAGAATAAATCATAAAATCATCAATGTTCATGTCGTATACGTAGAAATTAGTTGAAATTTTCAAAATGATGGTTTATCATTGTTCATTGACCATGAATAGGAATGTTTGATTGAACCTGCTAGCTCCAAACAAGTAACTATGACACTTGTCAGCTTGTAGATTAATCATTTTGCTGCTGACGCATCCAACTACCCAAATCTAACCATCAATGCTTAGAATCATGATCAACCTGATTAGAATCATGAAAATGCTTAGAATCTGCTTAGATAAGCGCCCTGTTCATCTATGGTTAGAATCATTCTCTAGTAAAACCTTCCTAGATAATGACTAGTATCATCCATGATGGGTAGATTTGAATCATTATCAATTTGATTAGATAACCCAATATGGTGATAAAGTGTCAACCCAATATGATCAACCCAATTGGTTCATATTCAGGTTGATAATCAATGATATCAATGTGTCACCAATATCAACCTGATAGATTAGACAACCCATCATGGGTGATACTAGTCATTATGATAATGATACCATTATAATCTTGTTGGATAAGATACTAGTCAAATCATCATCAAATTGATTAGACAATCAGCAAGGCTTAACCACCCCAATTTGATCCATCCAACCGCCCTGGCCCAGCCCTGCTACCACACCAGGTGTCCTTCGTGGCACCACGCCCTGGACCGGCCGCGCCCCGCGCCGCGATGCGCCGCTTCGCCGCCAAAGCTGCGTATCCCGAGCTGTGCCGTGGCGGCGTCATGGGGAAGAGGTGGGTGCAGGTGGTGAGAGCGAGATTTGTTGGATGTGTTTGTCGATGATTAGATGATTTTTTTGATCACTTAACATGTGTTGTTGCAATCAAAGTTTGCTTGTAGTTCATGATGAAATTGGCTGTTTACCATACATCTAGTACTTCTCAGTACAATTTCTCCATAATTTATCCATGTGATATCGATCAATATAACTTTGACATTGTACAACAAATCATATGATATTTATCTATATGTAACATAATCATTTTTATTTTTATATATATATATATATATACATATATATATGATATTAGCCGTTTGCTGTTAGTCATCATCAACAACTGCTTGCTCTTAACCATCATCAACCATCACAACTCCACACTGCTTGATTCACCCCGATTCATCCGCTCAGGAGTAACCTGGAGGATCGCATCTACGAAAGTTGCATTCTGAAGGACAACGCTATGCAACCAGGGAGGGCGATGTAGCTTGTGTCACGAGGTAGCAACAAGAGGTATCTAGGGAAAAGTTCATGATAACGTACTAGATATAGTTTGGATAGCTTCATAACCAGCAATGCTTTGGATGATACAACCAGCAACTAGATGTACAGCATGTTGATACAACCACCGAAAAGAAGTAACTAAGTATAAGACCAACAAACTAGCAATACCTGGGATGCGTTGGGAGGATAACTGGTGACAACCAACCTGACCACTGCTACAGCAACGGTTATTTGGTCCGTATCACCTTGCCGAAGTGGCGTGACTGGACAGCCTCAACTTGGTGGCCATGGCCAGTTGCCCCAAAAGGACCTCGATGAAGAGATGGACTGCATGGATGTTTGGGAAGCCCAGGGATTTGTGTTGGGGGGCTCGACCTGGATTGATTATGATAGTGATGGTGATGGTGATGATGGTGATGGTGGTAACAGTGCTGATGATGGTAATAATGATGTGTTCATAAACAACGAGAGGGGCCTAACAAACAATAGGGATATCATGGGTTATTGCGTAATACTATGAACATGCTGATGACTAGGAACCCATAATGATGTTTTCATTATTGTGGCTGATTGTCCCCGGTTGATGGTTTACGACGCACATGACACCTCCCTGATGATTGATTCTGGCCAAGAAATTTGCAACGCAGAGAGAACATATTTACGCATGCATACACATTTCCATGAACCAGCTGAGTTTAAAACCCAGAAGCAAACAGCGTTTCCAACAACAGCAAAGGCAGTGACGAGATAAAACCACAAGAACACAGTAGAAAATGATTGTCGATTACAGATAAATGATACGTGTTGCTACTTGTATTCCGATCATCTCATTTGCCATCATACCCAACGAATGCTTGGCTCTGCGCTCATGGTCCCCAGTAGTTTTACCACGGGGCTCTCCACTGAGGTCTACAGCAACTTGGTGGAAGCGCACTTCCAGGCCATGGCACTGGGAGCTTGGATCGGAGCTAAACCCAACCCCCCCGCAAGGCTGGGCGCGTGGATATTTACTGATTTGCTGGGATGGTGAAGTTTAATTAGCAGCGACCAGTTGATGGTTGTTTCGCAAAATCAGCAGTTTTTTACAGGTTTCTACTCAGATCATACTATTATGAACCATGATTAATCATCATGAACCATGATGATGGCTAGGAGGACCCATAAAATCAGCCAATTCTGCAATAATTTCCTGGTAAGGGTTGGTTCGTTGCTGATATTAACCATGGATTGCTACTTCAACCATGGTAAATATGATCACCATAATAATGGTGATATTAATGTTACTGATTTTCGTTACTGCAATTTACCATGGTTACTGATATTACTCATTCACCCCGGGTTCACTGGGAAATCTCCACCACATCGGAAGCAGATATCACCACTGCACCCGCCAGGCACAGAAGGAATGCGACGTTTGGGAACTTAGTACGGCTGTGCCAATGATGTGTGGGGATGGTGAAGTAACCATCCAAGACAGGGGTGGTCATCTAGCTGGTGAATGGTTCGTAGCTGAATAACAGGGGAGACTGGTTGATGTTAATGATTAATGGTTAAGATCCAAGACTTGGGTGGATGAACATCCCAACAGTTGGACTAGGAACTGATCATGTCTTGTTTTTAGTTCTGGTTGGTTGGTGGTTTCAGTCTTCAACATTTTTCGACCTTGCAAATTGGGATAATGATCTAATTTCTATGTGTGCAGCGTGAGCGACACGAAGAACTTGAATCATCAAGCCAAATCTTTGAAAGGATCAGCAACAAACCCGTTTAGTTTGAAGCCATTACATTCTGACACGTTGTGTGGGTCTTCACTAGTAATTGGAAACTGATCTTCCGAGCCCAATAGTCAGTGTCAAATCAGTAGTTCCTTGACATTTCTTGCAAGTGCTACATCATCCATGGCTTAGGTCCTGGTATTGGTTAGCCATGAGTCACCACATGTTGTGGATAAGCGAATCATGGTTTCAGTGAACCAATACGACGTGGCACAGCCTCCCAGGCGGACAGTTCCAAATGCGCGCTGCTGAAAGTGTTTGGGATGCCCAGTGGGTGAAGACGGCGAAGGCAAGGCAGCAAGTGAAACGACAAGTCCAGTTATGCTATGTTGGGCTGTTCCGAGGGAGCGATTGGGAGCCAGGGGTATTCCTATATCCTCCTCGTGGGATAGCAGTTTGGAGCTACCAAGAGTCCTCGTTATGAACCAAATGGCAGATGTACATGTATCAATTGTAAACGTATCGATTGTAAATGTATACGTTCATATTGAACCGTTCAGATATATTTGCTTCCTCTTGGCCGGCTGGTTACTTGGCGGCCTGGATGATCGCTTTTTGTGCCAGCTCGCTTGCTTGGTTGCTAAGTGTTGGCGGTGGATTTGACCACCAGCTTCACACCATCCGATAGCCCATTGTTGAACAGGTCACAGTTACCGTCCCCTAGCCACCCTTCCAAACCAGTATAAGCTTTCAAATGCTATCAAACCTATTTCTTGCTGAAGCCTGGCTATTCTCTAGTCTCAAACAATACCAGCCAAATATCAACTACTGTAATAAGAACCAATATCCACTAATCTCAACGTATTGGAACCAATATCAACCAATCTCAACCAAAATATCAACTAACAAGAACCAACATCAACTAATCTCAATCCATTCAAACCAATATCAACCACTATCATCTCAACTACAATCATCACCCAACAACCACCTTCCAACTCCCCGCAATCTCCAGCCCCACCTGCCGTGGCCGTGCCGCTGTGCCACGCGGGACCCCGAGGTTGGACCGTTTGGCGTGGGGCACCAAGGGCACCGACGGCCTGCAGCTCTTGCAACAGCTGAGGGATGCCGTGGAGGCGCGCGGTGGACGTGGCGGGTGACCCACGGGGGGATGCCGTGGGGGGGGCCACTACCAGGGGGTGAAACTGGAGGAATTGGTTGGTTGATGAGGTTGAAACCCTAGGAATTTGGTTGGTTTATGAAGGGTATGGATGATTTATAGGAGTTTATGTGGTGATTTCTGATGGAATTTTGGTTGGTTTATGGTTAGTTTGTGTGTTTTTTGGTGATATGTATGGTTGAGCATCAGTTGATTGATGATGATAGGATAGATTCTATGGTAGTGGTTAATGATATGGCTATCATGGTAGTATGTGACTACAATCTGTGTTCTTTATGCAGTTTCAACTATACTGGTGTATTTGCGATAAAATTGATGGACAATTGATTCTAATGAAACTTGTAGTCAAACAACATTACCAGTAGTATATAATACCTGAAACAAATAAGATCAAGAATATATCATAGTATACCCAATCTAGTATTTGTATTATTTCACAACTATGAAATCCAGATTTGCGGATTAGATGATTAGTATGTATTCATTAAATCTAAAACATATCTGATGAGTTGTGCAACTCGATTAGCTGTTAATTTCACTGGGTTGTTGTTAATTACAACATTCAATTGTTAGGGATTACTATTTACCAATTTACTCATCACATAGTCTATTAAACAAGCATGATTAAGACTAGAGTCAAACAGCCTATTAGATATTGAAATAGTCGTTTAAAACTAATTCGACTTCCAAAAAAACTTCATTTTCATAGCATTCACCAAGCCATTGCATCACCATCGACTCTCCATCTCGGCTCCGTCGGGCGCCGGCTACGCCACTGCGTTCGTTCCACACGCAGTGGAGGCCATCTACGCGATGCATCAGAACCATTGGATCGACGCCTTCGAGTCCTTGGACTCCGACAAAGACGGCGCCATCTCCGAGGTCCAACGACCGGGGCCGGCGCCCGGGGTGGCAGCTGGTGGACCCCCTGTGGGTGGTGGAGATGGTGGCAGCTGGTGGGGATTGATGTGGCTGGTTGATGGTGGTTAATGTGTGGCTGATAAGTTAATATGTGGTGGAAATAGATTTAGATATGCCCATATATGGTTGCAACAGATCACACTCAACATGAAGTACTACCAACTTTTCCGTAAGTTGTTGCTACTCTCGATCGAAATCCATCGTTTAGGAATGGCGGGAAAATCCACGAACTGAAAGCCTTATGATGGATGCGAACGAAAAAGGAGGTGGTTTCCACAGTTGCTCGATCTTCCCATCAACCAATCCAGCAACATACTTAGTGGATACACTCACACTCATACGCTAGTACCATTTTTAGCCCAATTAACTGCTAATCAACTGCTACTTAAAGCTAATTACAAAAAATCATTAACGCTGCTTATCGATTCTCTACTAGTTGAGTGCCATGAAAAATCCATAGGTTGCTGCGCAGGTGGAATCCCAACAGGTAGCAACAAGGCTATCCACACTGGCGCACGCTTCAGGTCGAATTCCGGGCTGCGCTTAGGACGGGCGGCAGCAAAGCGGTGCCGGTGAAAGCCTGCGAGCGATCTCAACAGATGGCTGAAGACGGTTAACGACGATCAATAAACTGGGTGGTTTGCAGCTACTACCTGAGGTTTTGAGGATTTTTTAGGATATGATTGGTTTATATACAGCTATTCCCTTGGGTTTTGAGGATTTTTGGGGGATATGATTGATTTACCATAGAGCCCCACCAAGTAATGAGTAACCTTAGTAGTGATGGGACATGATGGGACAATTCTTAGTAATTAATCAACAACTATTAATGATCAACAGTAAAAGCCATGAATGTTGATTGATACATAAAAGGTAATAGTTGTTGCTAAGATTTGTAATGCGATGATTCTTGATTATGCTGAGTACTTAGTGATGATTCACAATGATTCACAAGGGATAACGATGAACGCCGGCTACAGCATCAACAAGTAGTCTTCATCATTTGATCACAACAAGACATGATCAACCATGATCAACCATGATCAATTATCATACAACATGTGAAACCATCATTTTATACTGTCCCATTATGTCCCAAGATTTGCCAGAAATCAACCATCATATACCACCATTATCAATCACTTCAAACCACAATCATGAACCATTGTTGTCAATGCTTTACTAGGTTTACAAATTGCATTATAATTATCAAACCAGCATTATAAATTATACATAATCCACCACTATCATGTTTAATTCTTATCAATGAATGATCTACAGCTATGTCACATCAACCACTGTCAATATTTGTCAAAAGCCATGTCAACCATCATGTGATAATCATTTGACCGACATTCACCATTATTATCCATCATTAAGCCATCATTAAACCATCATTAAATTATTACTAAAGCATCATTAAACTACTACTACACCGTCAGTAAAACAGCATTAAGCCATCATTAAACCACCATTAAACCATCATTGAATCATTATTAAACCGTCATTGAACCACCATTAAACCACCATTCAACCATCATTAAAACCATCATTCACCGTATTCAACCACTATCGACCATCCATGTTCTAACACCACCAGCTGCGCCAGGAGGCTCAGCCCAGGAATCACTGCAACTCGACGGCACCGGGGTTGCAACGGCGCATGATCACGACACCGGGGTTGCAACGGCACCGGTTGCAAGCGTGGGAAATGATAGGAAAACATGGTTGAGGATGGTTGAGAATGGTTGAGGATGGCTGGTAATGATCAAAAACATGGTGAATATGGTTGATATTTATGCTTGAGAAGGGTGGATTTCGTGTGGTTGATGATGGTCGTTTATGGTTGAGAAGGGTGATTTTCATGTGGTTGATGATGGTCAATGATAGTTAAGGGCAATTAAGGGCACCAAAAGGCCAAGCACAAGAACCAACTGTGATCCTCAACTATGAGTTTGTGTATAAATGACGCTCAAAACTGTTTGTTTTCCTATTGATATCTGCTCTCAATTGGATGCTTAGTAGATGGCTACCTTGGATGGTGTCCAAAGGTATGGCAGCCAGGACAAACCCATAGGGAGGTCCCAGGGACGATCACCATGACGTTGGGGATCAACACCTTGGTTTGGCGCAGGATCCCCCGAAATGCCTCCGGGTGATTCTATGGTGGCAAGCCATGGATGCTGAACCAGATTTCCAAGCATTTCCAAAAGGATTGTTTTCTTTTGTTTTTGTCTTTTTTGCTTTCCTAATTTGCTTCTACAGCTTTATTGCAGACATTAGGTTTGTTCCAATTCATTTGCACATAGACATACACACACATAGGTTCTGATAATTGCACGTGTATTTGGGTGGTTCAAAACTATTGCGGTCTCCAGCATTTATGGCACATGCTCTCAGGAACAGACCAGCGGCCAAATCTTCCGCGCTGCTGATGTGACTGGGATTGCGAGGGAGCAATTAAGATGTGGCCGGCGCCGGGGTTATCCATGGGAATAGCCAAGGGTTACTTACTCGTGTTAATCAATGATGGTTGGTAACCCCACGCGTAATTTGTTATTCAAGTGTACTGAGTGATCAATAACACATGATCATTGCTTTGTGTACATTTGGGTTCAGAATAGCACATAGTAGTGTTTCCACTTGATATTTTGGACCATCAGGTTTCACAACCATCAACATGGAGCCAATGATGACCATGATCAATACTGTATGCCAAAGGAAAGAATATTGCCATGCTCCAAGGTTGTTGCGCACAGAGACTCATGATCTATCCACCACAAGTCCGTGACGATGATTGTGGTTGTAGGGAGGGCATTTGTTGGAATAGAGGTGCCTTACATGGGGGTGGGTTCTCATCATTTTAGCGTCATGAGTGGTTAGTATTTGAGACCCTCATTCATGACCATCATTAATCAAGATCAATCCAGACCGCTGAGTATTGATGTTTGATCATCATCATTATCAACCACTATGAATGACAGTCATTAATTAATATGATTGCTTAGATTACCAAGACTTTTATCGATCCAGAAATACGCGGTTCTCAAGTGCTGCTTTGAATGGTTGGTTTCCAGAGGATCATTTGGGTGGATCGATCGCGGGGACCACCCAATATATACATATATATATATATATTGTATATATACATATATATATAAATATATGTATCCAGGAAGTGAAACGTAGCTGAATGATAATGGCTAACTAGCTGATCAACTAATCCGTACCACCGCCAGTATTCTGTAGTGATGTTGTTTCACGAGTGGGTTGTGATCTTGGCAGAAAGCGCCCTGTTGGCATTTTGCCAGCGTTGATGTCGCTCATGTGGTGGTAGATTCTTCACTGATCTATGCTTATGTTGCACACATCTTCTATATATACATATACAAATAGAATATGCATACATAGAGAGACAATTACAGACACATTTTCTTTTAGACACATTGCACAGATATCTATCACGCAAATGTGCCGATACTAGCCGGTGAAATTTGCGCTAATATACCATACCAAATATCATGGCTATGATAACAAATCATGTCACTTGTTATCAATGATATTCTTGTTCTGTGGTCATTGCACCCGTCACTGTCCCTTTGCACCCGAGTTGAACCTCGACGGGGTCATTGATGCAGTTGAATTCGCGGACCGCAGTGCTGCCGGGGCTGGGGCATTGCGGAGTTCTGACACCGGCTGGATCTGGGGGGAGCATGGTGATGGTGCGATGTTTGTTAATAACAATCGTTGATCATCAGTGTAAACCCGTGATAATTTATAATGAAATATCATTGTTGTGGAATGATTTCTGTGAAAATAATGATAGTTCCTAGAATGGCCATGGTCAATGTCGATTTAGTTGTTGTAGTCATTGATAATCATTATTGATAGTAATGCATGGCGCTTAATGGTTAGCTTGCATCTAGGAATGATATACAACTTGTTGATAATGGGAGATACCTACGGATTACTCCGCGCCAAAACCATCTAATATGAGAGGGAGTTCCGAACAGCTTATCAACAGTCAACAAAAACACATGATAGAATCTGATAGATAACCTTTAAGAAATCTCAAGAACTAACAAATCTTAAGAAGTCAACACATGAAGAATAACTATCATAACATGAAACAGATAGCAAGACAATTAGATCATTCATATATGTTTTATGGTATACCATGAACCTGGTATAGCACACAAAGCTATTGTTTTGCTATTCCTGGTAAACATAGGTTCATAGCTATAGCTATACAGGATATGATCGCTGGAAGTTTAGAGCTATATTCTACCTGGTTCTAAACTATATTCCTGCTACAAACATAGGTTCATAACATAGGTTCTTGCTATGTTTAGGTTCATAGCTATTCCTTGTTCATAACTGCTATGCTAGTAACCTGGTATAGCTCTTTGTGCCTTTGTGAAAAATTCGCCGCAGCGCTTCAGGACTTCCTCAAGGCAGGGGCCATCGCCGGAGAACCGTTGCAGAAGCACCCTGGCGCTGCCAGACGGGTTGAGCTGCCAGGGTCTAGTGATGGCTGGTGGTTGAAGTGGTTATGTGGTTGATGATGGCGTAGTTTGTTTGAGTGGTTGATGGTTGATAAATGGTTTGTGGTTTGATGATGATGATGATGATGATGGTGATGATGATGATTTGAAGTCTCGGTTTAGTGGTGAAGTGGTTGTTGATAAAAGCGGTATGGTTTGATGATGATGGATGAAAGATTGTTTTGTTTTTTTTTGTTGGTTTAAATGCTTGATAATCATGACGATGGCGAAATGAGCTTTGTTAACGAATAGTTGATGATTGTTAAATGATAGTTGAACGTGATTCATTTTTTAGGATTATGGACATGATTGAATCATTGTAAGTGATGGTTGCTAACCACCAATGAAAACTAACAAGAAACAGTGTTGATCCTATGATCATGGGATACGGAGGAATAACTAGCAAACCAGGTGACAATGGTTTAGAGTCGTCAACGAATGCCAGAGAAAAGCAGTGAGAACAACAGGAACAACGACGACAGCATCAGGAACAGCTGGCTGCTGGCTCATCAGTACCGGGTGATTTTCAGCTACAAGTTCAGAATAACGATCTAGAACATGACGATATAGCAAGAACAACAGCAACGACAACAAAGAATCATGAATAGCAAATGCATATTCATTAATTAAATTCCATCAATCATCCATCAATCATCCATTAATCATCCATCATCATCATCATCATCATCATCATCATCATCATCGAAGATCATCATTAATGATAGTTTCCACTTGCAATGATTATCAGAACCATCATTATACTCACTATCATTTGAAAAGTTGTTGCTGTGATAATCATCGGTTCTTCCGTAATGTTTTGATAGCACAATGCAATGGTTAAAAGATCATTGCTGTCACACCCCTGGAACTTACAGTCATCAAATCACATTTTACACTTATTACGATTACAGGTGATTTTGTTACCAGTTGATGACCATGAATTGAAACAAATTGGGACCTATTGTTTATTGTTAATCCCAGTTGTCTAAATGTCCTGGGATTGTTATTAGGACCAGGACTGCCGGTTCATTGTGAACAAGTGCTCGTATCTTAACCGCTGATTTTCGACCATCATTCAGCAATCAACCATTGTCAATCATCAACCCTTTGACCAGTAAACCCTAGGTTTCACCCATCACTGCTGATTGCTATCCCCGGACCTAGAGCCTGAAATCAGCTGAGGTTGAAGCCTAAAGGCTCCGCATCGCTCCATCAGAAGAACTCCGAAGCTTTGCTTCTGCTCCTTGGATGTTGGTGTTCGGGAAGGAATTGGCCTTGTTAGAACACCACCCAGCGTTGTAAATGGCCATAGAGAATGCCGTAGATACATGCATAAAATGCATATCACTACTATGAATAGATGTTTGGATATATGTAGATAAACATACAGTATACACATATTGTTGAACATGTATGTAGTTCTATGTGTGTCGTATATTGTTAGGAGTTTGGTCAGCCTGGAGGAAACAAACACTCTTACCGCTTTTGAGTTGTCGTACTTGCTTGGTTCCTTTTTGAGGAAATTACCTCCTGTGGAAGTCAAACAGGGAACGTTCATTCATGGTTTCATGAAACCTATGAGTCAGCCATTTTTACATTGTATATTCGTTGTACACGGTTACGGACGCGTGAATGATGGAATGAAATTGAGAACATTTGCATGATGAAATGAACCTGATCGTTTCTTTGCGCTAGCAGCAGCTTGACCTCCGAAAACAATTCAGCATGAGCCTGGCACGGTTTGCCACGGGGTACCATCCTAGGTTGAACAGAACCCTCACCCCGAGAAGTCGGAAGCAGACGGAGGGCTCAATGTTTATTCGACCAAGATGCGTCAACCTAGACTCCCTATCTCAAGGTGCATCAATCTCCATCACAAGCTCATCTCAAGAGGCTTCACCCCAAAATCTCATCACAAGATGGTGCCCCAACGTCTAAGCTGCTCAATATGCCATTCAACTCTGGCCTAACTATGGCCTAACTATGGCCATCCACTTGCCTAGTCCTTACCTTGGCTAAGGGTGTGACCTCCTTGCAGGACGTCATGGCCCAAGCACCCGCGGCCCCTCCCAGGTGGGCCATGCACGGCAACATGGACGCGGAGGGCCGCGAGGATCGCGTGAAGCCTCTGGTGGAGCTCTCGGATCTTCACGCCGCCTGAGGCGCCAGCCATGGGAACGAGGGGATGGTGGTTGGTGGGGCTGGGGGTGGG